>CAJNIZ010045849.1:16170-42766 GCA_905231905.1 Symbiodinium pilosum
CCCTAGCACCCAAGCAAACCAGCATTATGAGCATCGGAGCCCTTCCGTTTAAGCACTTCAGCTCTGGAAGTTGCGCATCAGGAGGGACTCTGCGTTTGGACATAGGTTCACCCGTAGCACCCCAGCAAAACAGCATCATGAGCATCGCAGCCCTGCCGTTTCAGCATGGCATCCCAGGAAGGTGCGCATCAGCAGCTCTCAAAAACGTGAAGCATTTCTGGGGTCCCCAAAATTTTGGAAGGTCTATATTGGGTTCCCCGTAGTTTTCAAAACTGCCATGTATCATGTTGTGCCGCAACATCTCAAGGCCCATGCAAGACTCGCAAACGAGCTGGAGCCACACTGGGGGTGGGTCACTGTCAAAAACATGTGATAGGTAGGAATCGAAGTACTGAGTTTCCGGATACTAGCAGCTTGGGCGTCATGTGTCAAAAGGTTGGAAGTCTGCGTTGACAGGCCTAAACCCTAAACCTAAAACCTAGTGCAGGGTTTAGGGTCTAATTCTGGCCTAGGGAACCCTGAACACCAAGCAATCGCTGATATGAAGCCTGAAAGGCTGCTATACAACCCTCGGCCTGCCTACACCTTAGACGAAGCCAACAACCAAAAATCCAAAAAGCTAAACGCCGCCTGCCACATTGACCTACATCCCCGAACCTCGTGGATCTAAACTCTACCCTGCTCAAGCCTTCAGAAAAGCCCTCGGCTTAGGGCGAATACTTTTCCACACGAGGGATCCACCCTGTGTCTCAACCAATTCCCTCAACATCCTTCAAACGGGGCCTCGATAGTCGTTCGTCACGTTCAGAGCTCCGTACTTGCACCTTGAAGTTTACCCTCCCCGACTAAACTGGAGCCCATAGCAACCCCTGCAAAAAGATTGTAGTTTTTTGGGGGAATTCCATGCTACTTTGGGGAGGGTGCTTGACAATGCAGATTTAGAATTTCGGAAAGACACGAGACTCCTTGATATAGGACTGCAGAATAGCACTTTATTTCTGGTGAATGCCCCATGCCCATGTTTGCGACTGCTGTCGTCCATGGCTTCGTGCTACGCTGGAAAGAGGCTGCCACATGTTGCTGATCCCCTGCTATGAACTAAATAAGCCGAATATACTATATCATACTATAATATACCGAAATATACTATACTATACCAGGCACAGATAGGGCGAAAAGAGCACTGCCAGGTGTTTCTGTATCCACAATTCAACTTAGGTCAGTCCCCCCCCCACAGTAATAGCCCCTAGATATGAACTATAATCTAAACTCCTTCAAGGGGGTTGTATAGGGGATTATGTAGGGGACTATTATAAAGTTTTTTTACTAAAGAAGATACTTGGAGTTAAGACTATGGCTCCAAGGAAGTTTATAGGGCCTTAACTTACCTACAATAATCCTTTGTGGTACCCTTTACTGGGTGGGGGATTGACCCAAAATTCAACGCACTAGCAAGGACATTCTACGGATCTCGAGTGCTTCGGTTGCTTTTTCTTGGAATGCCCAAGGTCAGCGGTCTTTGTGTCTCAGCCGGCCAAACGCCACGGTCCATGGGCAGCTAGTGCAAAGGCCAGGACCATCGGCCATAACATCAAAGATCCCGGATACCTTGACTGACGCTTGCTTGCCCAGAAGACGCTAGCCTCGACCCACAAATAATTCTCCTTAAACTCTTAACCTGCAAAACCACTAAAGTCTGACCTTTAATCCGACCCCTCGGGTCCCAGACCCTAAGCCCTAAACCTTATACCCCCGAAACCCTAAGCCTTGAAACCCATGACCTTACATCCTCCCATTATACCCCGAGAGAACCCTAATAATATAACCCTAATATAATCCCAACAGAACCCTAACAAAGGCCCAATATAATATAAGCCCCAATAGAACCCTAATATGATACCCCTCTATAACCTTAAACCCTCTCTCTAGCCCTAAACCCTAAACCCTAAACAGTATACCCTAAACCCTAAACAGTAACCCCTAAACGTTAAACCCTCATAAATTCAACGCTTCTGATCAGCTTTCATGCTGCTTCCTCGCTTCCGCCACAAGGGGAGGCGAGGGTCCCTTCCAATCGCTCACTGAGGCGACAATGGAATCCTAGGCTGCTTAGGGTGTAAAGGTTTAGGGTTTAGGTGTTTAGGGTTTTAGTGTTTAGGGTTGAAGGGGTTTAGGGTTTTAGGGTTTAGGGGGATAGGGTTTATAGGGTTTTGTTGTTTTAAGGTTCAGGGCTTTAGGGTTTAGGGTTTTAGGGTTTCAGGGTTTAGGGTTTATAAGGGTTTTTAGGGTTTAGGGTTTTGGGGTTGAGGGCTTAGGTGCACCAACTTCCAACATGAAAGCTATGGGCCCCTCATAAGCTCCCGTAGTCCCAGATATCCATAGGGAGACGCAGAGTCCTGATAAAAGGGCTTAGGGCCCCTATCGAAACCCTAGACCTTTAACCTAGGGGCCCATGCTTCCAGTAGACTATTCGCACAGCTTGTGCTTCAGTGTGCTTCAGGCTTTAGGGTTCGGAGGGCTTCGGTGTTTAAGCCTTAGGGTTGTAAGATGTATGGCTTTAGGGCTAAGTGTTTCATTGTTCAGGATTTCGGGGTTCAGCGTTTAGAAGTTAGGCCTTCGGGTTTAGGGCTTGGGAATCAGCATGTGCACCGTTCCGTCACATGGAACAAACAAGATGAAAGTCAGAAACGTAGAGGGACGGAGACAGAGAGAGAGAGAGAGGGAGGGAGGGAGGTAGGGAGAGAGAGAGGGGGGAGAGAGAGGGGGGGAGAGAGAGGGGGAGGGACACCTAAACCCTAAACCATAATCCTAAACCCTCAAACCCTAAACCCTGAAACCCTAAACCCCAAACCATCGGGCTTGACAGGCTTGAGTTTGCCCTAGAGAGAACATGACAGGTAACTATCAAGTCTGCCATACTAGACCAAACTCCAGAAACCAAACAAAAGGAAGTATGTCAATCTACACCCCAAACCCTGAGCCCCAACCAATGGCCTAGAGTGAGAGGTATGCAAACCGGAGTCCTGAACCCTGACCCTTAGACCCTAAAGCCCTACACACTAAAACCCCAAACCCTAAAACCCTACAACCCTAAACACCAAAACCCTGAAACCCTAAAACCTAAACCCCTAAACCCACAACCCTAAAACCCTACAACCCTAAACACTAAAACCCTGAAACCCTAAAACCTAAACCCCCAAACCCTAAAACCCTACAGCCCTAAACACTAAAACCCTGAAACCCTAAAACCTAAATCTTGAAACCCTAAACCCTAGACCGCGGACCCCTAAACCCCTTAACCCTAAACCCTAAATCGGGCCCCTAAACCCCTAAACCCTAGATCCCTTAACCCTGAGCCCCAAGCCCCTGAAACCCTAAAACCTAAACCCCTAAACCCTAAACCCCAAACCCCTAAACCCCTTAACCCCTAAACCCTAAATCCCCAAAAAGCCTAAAACCCAGAGCCTGGGATCTGGTGCCCATTTGGACACAAGCTCGAAGCCTCCCGAGTTCGCATGAATACCTGGCCCACTTCTAGGGGTTTAGGGTTTAGGGTTTTGGGTTTAGGGTTTATAGGGTTTAGGGTTTAGGGTTCCATAGGGTCCAAGTACCCAATAATTAGGTCCCTTTAAAGGGGATATATATAGGGGATGTATAGGGGATATATGAGGGATATGAAGGTACATGGGGTTTTAGGATTTCGGGTCCAAATACCCAATATTTAGGTACTTGGGTTTCGAGTGATAATAATGATAGTGCAGGTTTTTGGTAAGTATATGATTATCTAGTACTTGGACCCTTAGGGTTCCATGAAGCGTTTAGGGCTTAGACGTTACGGTTTAATTACGGTCCTACGCAGTTTGAAAGTCTTAGAGACTTGGTGTCTAGCGGTTATTGGGTTGCCGGCGCTTTAGTATTTGGAATGAAGGTCTTCCAAGTAAAGCTTACGGGAGTTTGGGGGTAATTTAGGGGTTTAGTCTTTAGGGTTTAAGGTTTAGGGTTAATCCTGAGCACTGGTAGACTTTAGACGGCAGAAACTGGCCCACAATAGACCTAAACTGCCAGTAATTGATGGGATAAGATGCACACGGAGTTTCTTCTGCATCGCTTTGTGGAATCATTTTTGACACCAGAAAAAATTGCTCAACAATGTCACAGTGCTTTCAAACTTCTGCGTCACATCCTTCCCAGCATTGGCCTGCAAAATCTTCTCCCCACCAGGATGCTTAGAGATGAAGTTGGACACATCAATGACTTGCCCATAGAGAGCAATGAAGTAATCTCCTGCCGGTTGCTGAGTTCCCTCGGCCAAAAGAAGCTAAACCCTAAACCCTACACCCTAAACCCTAAAAACCCTAAACCCTATAAACCCCAAACCCTATGAACCCTATAAGACCCTAAACCCAACACCCTAAACCCTGTAAACACTAGACCGTGTGATTCCTGGTTTGCAATGCGTCGCGACTTCTGCCAGAGACATCTGCTTGTTGCCTCCGCTGGTCACGCGGGGGTTTAGGATCTAGGGTTTAGGGTTTAGGGTTTATATCTTTAGTCCCCTTTAAGTAGATAGAATATGGCTTTTGGGTATATTATAGTAAGATACCCATATACCCCATATTGTATCTACTTAAGGGGGACTGTAGGGTTCAGGCTTAGGGTTTTAGGTTTTGGGTTCAGGGTTTAGGGGTTTGACGAGAGAAGTGAGGGGTGGTCGTCCAACATACAGGTGCTTAAAAAACAAACGAATTAATGATCCTGAAGAAGACGAAAAGAATGGGTACTTCCGGAAATGGCGGCCCCCTCCTATAATTACCATAATTCTCCCGCTTGAGGGCCTCAACTCCTGGACCTCTGAGTTGTAGAAAATTTCTTCCCCATATGAGCTATAGTCTAAACTCCTAGTATCCCCCTTAATGACCCCTATAGTAGTCCCCTATATAATCCCCTATATAACCCCCTTTAAGGAGTTTAGACTACAACTCATATACTGAATCAACTTGAAGCACCTCGGTTTAGGGTTTCGGGTTTAGGGTTTATGGTAAAAGTGTGTTCGCACGATCATTGCCAGGATCCTAACCATAAGGCTTTAGTACACAATTCTTATCTACTTAGGTGCCGGCCTGTCTATATACATTCTATATACACAGGAGGCCATTGCAGCCCAAATGTACAAAGCAAATAGATCCTTTGACCCTTTGGTCAAGTTACAAGACATATATATATATATCCACTATATAGCCCTGAACGCTATATAACCCCATTATAGTAGTTTCCATTTTCTTTTTCATCATCCCTATATAACCCTGTAGTCTAATGCATTAGTTTCCATTTTCTTTTCCAGTATTCCTTATGAATTTGAAAACATCTTCAGGAACTCACTGTGTTGTCTGTTTTCTGTGACTTGGGATGCGGATTACCAGGAGATTATAAAAGCTCTGATAATAACTACATTTCTTGCAAATTGTGAGAAAAGCTGTTGCCGCAAATGACCTTTACAAAGCTCGTCAAAAAGCCCTCCCCACCCCCACCCCCCAATGCCGTGGAAATTCCTATATACCCCTACGGTCATTAAACCCGAAACCTTTTTGAGAAACTCCATCCTAAACCCTGAACCCTAAACCCATCGAAGTTGCTAGCCGCAAGCAAGGGTGTTAGCTTGTCATCTGGCTCGTGCATCTGTTGTTTACTCCAGTCGTTGGAAGTCACTTCGCCAGTCTCTTTGTACACTTGCCAATCCTGGGGTACTGCTTATACGGAATTGATGATGGGTGAAATTACAGCCATCACGAAATCACGTTTCTATCTGGTATTGTGTGCCCGAATGGCTTAAAAAGCAAAAGAACCTTCAGGAACAGCAGCCCAGAAACGACCCAAGTACCAAAGAGCTTATCAAGGTTGATGGGGAACGGCACGCCATAGTTGCACTCAAACTTGGCATGGTGAAGGTAGTGGTAGTCGGAGCCGTCGAGGGGCTCATCCATGCCGGAATGCCCACCAATTGGGGCGATGTCTGCATGAAACTTGGTGTACAAGAAATGAAGCGGGTGGACGGTAAGAAACAATGCTGGCAGGGTCGCACATGAATAGTAAAGGAGATGCTCCACCTTGGTCTTCGGCAAACCTACAAGAAAACGGGCACCCTCTCCAATATTAGGGGATGTTTTTATCATGGTACGAGAGACTTCGTGAAAGGAACATGTAAACCCAAAGCCCCCTAAAGGTCAAACCCCAAACTCTAAGCCCCAAACCCCAACTCTAAACCTTCAACCCTTCACTCTCAAACCTGAAGCCTGAACCCTAAACCATCAACTTCTAAGCCTAACACCTGAAATCTGAGTGCTACGCGCCAACTGCAACCCAAGTGCCCGCAGTGTTTTGGGGTATACCTGCTATTTTAGGAGTTAATTGCTCCTCAGCTGTAGGTAGTTGGTGTGACAGGTACATCCAAAAATCCCTGCACCCCCACCCTAAACCCTACACCCTAAACCCTAAACCCTAGACCCTCAACCCTAGCCCCAAACCCTAGAGCCTAAACCCTAAACCCCAGACCCTAGACCCTAAACCCCCCATCCCAAATCCTTGCGGTCAGCCACTGGATGCATCGACAATCCACTCCAGGGGCCCGGGTTGTAGGACTTGTGGTGCCTGGGTTCTTGTTGAAATACTATCAAAAAAAAAATCCTTCTTGTTATTGATATTGGACCCAGGTATCCATAAACATGCAAAAAATTTGTTCTACAAGAGCCCAGGTGCAAGGAGTGGACGTGCCGGTACAGAAATGCACCAACGTCACCGCTAAGAAGCCCATTCTCCTTGGTCCCTGTAAGGTAGGTGGACTCACCACCCAGTAATCGTGACAATAAGGGATAACAGTGCTATATGAGGGTCCTCTTAAATTCCTATTATACCACTATTACAGGGTGGGGGGTCCACCTAATCTGAAAGGTACACTAAGGGGCCCAGTTCCTCAAGCAGTTGCGTTCTAGGGATCAAAGATCAGTCAGGTTCTGACACTTGGGACTTTTTTTGTACGGCCCTGCGCTGAATGCAGCTCGCAGCATCTGGGACCTGAGGCCCAATGTTCGCGTACTTGGACCCTTCATGATAGGGTTTAGGGGTTGAGGGGATAAGGCTTTAAGATCTTAAAGAGAACTCCCCCAATACGCAAACTCGACGCGTGTGCTTTTTTTTGGTCGGTTCTCTTCTTTTGCTTCTTTTTTTTGGCGAAGCTTTTTGTCCTAGGGAAACGCAAAAAGAAAGCGACCACAGTCCCCACCCCCACAAAAGAAAAAATAATAGCGACAAAAAAAAAGGAGCCCCAGACCCTGTCCCAAGCCCAAAGCCACCCCAAGATTCCTGCCGGACATCCCCACACATCCCCAAAACCCCCAGACTCTCCCAGGAACGCAGCGGGCGCCATCCGGAACGGGTCGCAGTATTTCTTTTCTACCCCTTCATGCATTGCAAGTTGAGAGCCTTTCAAAGCAGCCACTTCCTTGTTGCATACTCTATAGTCCCATGAAAGAATATGGCTTTGGGTATGCTATAGTAACATCCCCATATGCCCCTTATTCTATGCACTTGAGGGTGACTATAATATAGTAGCCTGAGGGGGTGGGTGCTTTGTTATTGTAGGCTTGCCCCACACCCTGTAACAGTAGCCTCTCTTTCTGCACCTCTCTAACATGATAGCCTGAGGGGGGGGGGTCCTTATTGCGGAACTGCTCCAACCCCTTCAAACTAGCCGATCTTCTTTTGCATACCTCTGAGTCATATCATTATCTTCTTGCCTTGTTAAAGCTTCTTTGGCTGATTTAAAGCAAGTTGTGTCCTACTATGGTTACAAGGTCTGAAAACGTCCAAAGGAAGTAGGAGTAAACCCTAAACCATCTGCCACGCCTCCCTAACGTCCATGGCGCTGAGTAGGAAGTGTGGGAATGGGTTGCCAGGATAATATTTTTTCCTTTTTTAAGGATTCTAATGCATCACTACAGGGATCCGGTGCTTTCGTCCCTACAAACAACAAATCTGACCTAAGCCCTAAGCCCTAGAACCTAAATCCGCAACCCTAAGCCCGAGACCCTAAACCCAGTGACATTGACCCAGGCGCTCTATCCCACCAAGGATGCATGCCACGGTGAGCACCTGGACGGAACCGCGGCCAAAGCAAGCTGCTGATGGATGTTGGTTTTCAGGTTTAAGGCTTAGGCTTAGGATTTCAGCCTAAGGGGTTCCACATACAATTTAGGATAAGGGCTACATATAAGGTTAGGACTTAGAGTTAAGATTTGGCTTAGGATTTCGGCAGAAAGGATGTTGGGTTCAGGTCGGGTTTTAGGATTTCAGGTCAAGGGGGTCCATATAGGTTGCAGAGATGTAGGCTTTAAGGCCTCCAATTACGCGTCAGTACGGCTCAACGACATACTACTCAGGACTCTAAACCCTAAACCCTAAACCTTTAAACCTCGAACCCTAAACCCTGAAGCTTGAACCTTCAGCCCTAAACTGGGACTCTGATGAGTGTAGGGGACGGGGTCTAAGTAGGGCGTGGGCTGTGGAGTCTTGTTGAGTTTGCCTATGGCTTGATCACTCTATCTCGAGGGTTCGAATGCAACGGGGATGAGGGTGTAGGCGTAGGGTTTAAGGTTTAAGGTTCAGGGTTTACGACCCTAAGCCCTAAACCCTTTAGGGTTTAGGGATGCTACGGCGCTGGATTCAACACAGATAAGTCCGTTCTGTGAACATCGGCTCAAGTGAGAAGAAGGGATAAGGACAATTGTAATCAGTAGTCCCCTCGACAGACGTGGCTGTCTATGAGAAGTGCCTGGTTAGGATCCTACAACAACTTCCTGGTCCTTGAGGAAAATTGGGGAGTTATAGTAATCCCCACATCATCCCTATATGCTAGTTTCCAGGAATAATCGGACCCAATATAGACCCCCAAATACTCGAATATTTACTATTTGGAACGCTCCATAAACTACCCTTAATTTTGGGAAACTCCCATATACACTCTTGTGATACTCCATATCACATATTCACTCCTCCACTCCCCCTTAAGCACCAGTAAGGCCATCCATATGGCTGTGACCTCATCGTAACGAAGCTGAAAACTTCACAATATATTCTTCCGAAAAAAATACTAAACCCCAACGCGGGGTATGATTTGACTCTAGATTAAGGACCATAGTATCCCCAAAAAAATACGACTCACCTATTCCTAACATGGAAAAAAGGCTATGAAGCCAGCCAAGGGACAGTAGAAGTGAATCTCACGCCAATAGACTACCAACCAAAGTAAGACGAGACTGTACACCGGGTATTCAAAGAAGTTGGCATACATCGGAAGGGCGCCCCTTGCCCAGAGGTTCATAAAGAGGCACTGCCATGCAGCAGATTGCAGCCATCCAAGGGTTGTGAAAGTGATTTCCCTTTCCAGCTGGCCGGTGGCGGAGGTGAGCATATGTGCTTCTCCTGTCCTGGGCTCATATTGGTTGGTGGGGTTGAACTTGATGCCTTGCTTCTTGAAGGTCTGGTACATGTCAGACACATACGTGAAGTAGTGCCAGAAGCCACAAATCCTGAGTTGGCGTTAAGGAGCTTAAACTAAGTTTTCATGATATGGACAAAGGACGTTGATACAACAAATGCTGCATAATCTTAGCAAACTATGGTGCCATGTTTCCCAGTGTATAAAAAACTTACAGCCATGCAGGATGGCTTAGTATCCACCATAGTAAGTGATAGTTCCCACATGAGCGTAACGTACTTTAAAGCTCCTTAACAGCAACCCAGACTCAAGATTTCACACGCGAGGTTGTAGAGGAAGATGTTGGACACCCAGCCTATCTGCAAGTCCCTGCATTCCACCAACCAAGTGCCATCAGCATAGAACAGCAAGTAGCACCTGAGTTGAAAGTTTCAAAGAATATTATCGGTTCTGTAGGGAAGTCCCTATGCTATGGGTTAGTGAATCGGCGTCATGGAGCCCTGTTTTTTGACACTCCTACTTGTCCAAGCTGCGAAGGCCTCACAGCTCAAGCATCTAAACCCTGAGATCCTTATAATACCTACGATATACCCCAAAAGACATTAGAACCCAAGGTACAGGAGCGCAGCTGAGAAATCGAGTGCGTGAGCTGCATGAGCACCAACCGTGTAGACCCAGACATCAGCGAGGGTCCACTTCCCGGGCTCAAACCTTGGTGTAAGAAAGCACTGGTAGATAGGGACAAAGGGTTTAGGGGTTTAGGGATTGGGGTTTTAGGGTTTAGGGGCTTAGGGGTTTAGGGTTTGGGTTTAGGGTTCTAGGGTTAGGGCTTGGGGTTTTAGGGTTTTAGAAGTCTAGGGTTAAGGGCCCCATATTAGGAGACCATATGGGACCGTAGGGAAACTTGGAGAGGCTTAGGGTCTTGGGGTCTGGGGGAGCCCTTGGTTCTGGGCCCCCCTTTTGATGAGCTATAATTATTAGTCTCAACTCCTAGTATCCTCCCTTAATAACGCTAGGGTTTTTAGTCTAAACTCCTAGTATCCCCCCTTGATAACCCTAGCGTTTTAAGTTTTTTTGATTTAGAACTTAGGGGTTATATAGGCTATAGTCTAAACTCCTAGTATCCCCCCTTGAGGATTTAGAACTTTGGGGTTAGGGGATCTCTTACTTGTTTCATCTTCGCAGAACCGCTATAAAAACACGCTCAGTACCATCTGTGGGTTAACCAAGATTTCCGTGACTTAGCATCACTATCTGTACCTGTGTGTTTTTATAACCCTGAGAGTACAAGTACTTAATCATCATATACTTACCCAAAGCTTGTACTACAATTCATACTCCCGAAAACCCTAAGTACCCAATTCTTGGGTACTTGGACTGTTAGGGAAACCTTTTAAACAGTTGCAACCCTAAACCCTAAACCCTATGGGAGGACAAAAAACACGCCGGAGCAAAGTACGAGTTCATGCCAACGCAAGCCAAAAAGTGGGACCTTTGTACCGAAGAAGCCGGGCCTCTTCCTTGGCATTGGTGTATGGTTTAGGGTTTAGGGTGTGGAGTTTAGGGTTCAGGGTTTGGGGGTGTAGAGTTTAGGGGTTGGGGTATTCAGGGTAGGGTACAGGGTTTAGGGTTTAGGGAGTAGTGTTTAGGGATATGATTCCCATATGATGGAGAACTTAGTCAGAAAGAGAATGGTAATTTTCAAACTCAAGTGTATGTCAGGGCGTATTCGCATGGAATGAAGAAACGAAAAAATGGAAACTACCCTAAAACCTAAACCATAAAGCGATATAACCCCCAAATGATACATGATTGTATTATGTATGTTTGTAGAAAGATCCTTCCTCGCTGACAAGAAGTAAGTATTCCCTCTGCAAGGAACCTGGCGCTTTGCGTAAGTACGTTATTGCGTGGAATTGAGGAGACCCATATGGTAGTGTTCATAAGTAGGGGGACCCCAATATGGACCCCCAAATCCTAAAATGCTTAGCGTGGGGACCCCGAAAAAGTACGCCCTATTTTGGGAACCTAACCCCAAAACCCATCCAAAAAACAACTTTCAAACCATAGGCCCTTCAAATGCGCGGTGTCGGGCCCCAAAATTGTAAAAGGACTGCTAGGCTTCGGCTCCTCACACCCTCAAGTAGGCACAATTCCTACACACTTGAAGTGGGAAATACTGTTGATGGCTGAAATCTTGCACCACCTAGGGGCCCTAAACTACTGTAAGTGCTACGACTTTAGGGATTTCAGGTGGTGCAAGATTTCCTCCATCAACAAAGTATGCATGGGAGTTTCCCAGAATTAGTGGTACCTTCTTGGGGTCCCCAGAATGAAGATCATACTATATTGGGGTCTATATTTGGGGTAGCAAACTATTGTATAGACTTCGAACCCCAGAGCCAAATTGAACCCGGCTTCGTGACATCACCACGATACAAGGCCGCGGCGCCCACAACTTGTTTAAGGCCGTAGGTCATGGCAGCGGCTAATTTGGAGTTGTTCGCAAGAAAGCGGCTATGTAGAGATGACTAATCATGCAAATCGTTTACCTGAGATGTTTGGACAAAGACGACTACCGGGCTGCTTAATGCTCACTACAGGTGAGTTTTGGAGCCTAAATGCGTTGGAATCTGGACTTGGCGACATTTCTGTGGAGCGCTGCCCAGGGACCCATAGGGTTTAGGGTTTAAGGGTCTAGGGGTTTAGGGTTTAAGGGTTTAGGGGTTTAGGGTTTAGGGATTGAAAGGCTACAAAGTGCGTCAGGAGTCAGCAGCAGTAGTTGGGCGAATAAGAGAGATCTGATGGAATGGATACTGTTTGGGGGTCCCTGCAATAGGTTGGGTCCTGCGCCACCCAAGAACAGTCTGGAATAGGATGCATATTAAGGGTTCTACATAGTTATATTATAGATATTATCCAACTGTTAGTGGGTGGGGGCATTAACCTGCAATAGGCATGATATTATGTTGGGTTCTGCATGGGCCCCTTGTTCAAAATTTGAGTCCTGTGCGTATGACATTACAGAAAAAATACTGGCCCTTAGAAGGGAATATGGGAATATAGTATATAGCCCTAAGGGTCCAGGGACCCAAGAAGTAGAGCTTCAGGGCCCGAATGCTATAATATTGAAGGTATCTGGACCCTTAGGGTAGGGGTTATCTAGGGATTCCATCCCATATTACGAACAGTAAGAAAAGTCGTAACACCCTACACCCAGACTTTGGGCTTCCATGTCTCACTCCAAGAGCGATGACGAAATTGAAGCTTCTGGGAAGGTAAGGGAGACATAGGGATTGCGGTTTAGGGTTTAGGGTTAAGGGGTCTAGGGTTTAGAGGTCTACGGGTTAGGGGATAATGGAGCGTCCTTCGTGGGGCCTATGCAGCGCGGTTTTTTAGAGATACCCACATCTCAGCGCCATACCGATCGAAGGGCTTGGCGTCGGTGTAAGTCTCGCCAAACCTTGCTAGCAGAAAGCACTACTGTAGGGGCCTGAATAATTACCAATACTATTTTGAAATCTATTTGAGCCACCCCTATACCATACCTGTAAATGGAATCTAGGATCTAGGACCATATTACTTCTAAGTATGTAGGTCTCTAGAATGAACTAACTGGCCATCCTACATTCATTTCTGAACCTGACATTTCGCGAATCTGGGACCATTTTCTATGAACACCGCCATTTAAGGTAAAGCCAGGGGAGTTCGACATAATTTCCCTAAACCCTAGACCCTGAGCGCTAAACCCTAAACCCTCAACCCCAAACCTTACCCAAAGGAATTTCCAGCTGGTAAGCTATCAGGTGGATACCGTTGCAAGGGCTCATATAAGGCTTACGGGAGGAAACTGGGAGTATATACGGGCGAAGTAGAGCTTATATGGGGAAATCTTCCCACCTGGGGTTTTGTTGCATAAGCAATCAGAACTAGAAGGGTATATTGACTAAAACGTACAAAAATCACTAAAGGGTCTAGGAGATAGGTATATGACAAAGCACGAGTGTTATCTATAGCAGGAAGAGGAGGCTATAGTGCCTATCTAAGGGTTTAGGGCTTAGGCTTTAGTATCATAGGCACACAGAGATTATTCGGGACATCAAATGAACCGTCATATTGGATGATTTTAGTACAAGTTTGCCAGAGGTCTCAGAGCTATCAGGCAGGTAACCAAGTTCCTCTCTGCAACCCTAAACCCTCAACCCTAAACCCTAACCCCCAAAGCCCAAAACTACAAGCCTGTAGAGGTCTTGTTTTGTCACATGAGCCATAGTCCAAACTCCCTGTATCCCACTTAAAAAGCCCCATAGTACTTCCCTATATAATCCCCTATATAACCCTCCATTAGGTAGTTTAGACTATGGCTCACATGCCTGGCTGAAAAAGCTAGCAAAGCCCCCAGCCCTACCCTCCAAGTCCTTGCGCTAAAGTGGGGCAGTGCTAGCCTGTTCCAAAGAGTGGTGAGGTAGGGCAATACAAGGAGCTAAATACTTAACAATTAGCACCATCAGCATCACCACTGGCACTCTCACTCCTAAACCCTATAAACTCTAAACCCTGAACTTTGAACCAGCAAATGCCAGCTAGGAGCAAGGTTCTCTCCCATCCTATCCTGGCGTCCAAGAAGAGGGTTTAGTGTTTGGGGTTTAGGGGTTTTAGGGGTGTAGAGTTTGGTGGTTTAGTGGTTTAGGGTTTAGGTAGGGTTTAGGGTTGAGGGGGAATTCGTTGGCTCCTCTCAATGGAAATTTTCAGGATTGTGGGGGAAGTAGAATGGTCATGAGAATCCAGGATTTCTGGCGGCTCTTTAACAAACTATGCTTCTGTTTAACTTATAAACTACCCTAGAATCCCAGTGTCCATTTCATTTTCCATTGTCTTTTCCATTTGATTCTCCATTATAGGGGGATAATGACCCAACCCTTTCGAAGCTAGGATCCTCAGTTTGAGACGGCATGTGTCAAGGATGTTTGTGAGTAGCGAGGAGCCCCCTTGAAGGGTTTGGCGTTTAGGGGAATCACAGAAAATGCTACACAAAGACGATAGCGCCTTTAATGAAGGTCTTCTGTGTGTGTGCTTTTCTCAATCTGGCGGACCGCAGGAGAGCCTAGCGAGTAGAAGGGGGCTATGAAGGTCCAGCTAGCAGGATATGCGGGGGTCGTTTTGACGAATCTTCATATGAACTATGGGCTTCCATGGTGCCCTAGTTTTGGGTTTTAGAGTTTACCCTGAATCCTACGTCCTGGTTTGGGGAGACCATGGAGACCTACAGAGGCTTTGCTCCAGTCAAACATGGGCGGTGTGGTCTTCAACCCTAAGGGCCCAAGGACCCAAATAATAGGGTCCCTTTAAAGGGGTTCTAGGGGGACTATATAGGGATATATGGGGGTTATATAAGGGTCCAAGGACCCAAATAATAGGGTTTTAGGGCCCAAATACCATAATATTAGTGGTATTTGGGCCCTAAAACCCTATTATTTGGGTCCTTGGACCCTTAGGGCAAGCTTCACCAGAGTATACTGGCTAGGGCTCCGGGAGCCACTCGGGTTTTCGTGTTTAGGGCTCAGGGTTTTGGGACTTTGAGGGTCTAGGGCCTTAGTTACCTCCTGTAGTTTAAAGGGTCTAGGAATTAGGTATTTAGGATTCCGGACATGGAATGTTCAGGGAAGCATGGCATACCCTAGGTACATTCCAGCCACTACGACGTTGCATTCGCCACCGCACTGTAGTCAATGCATGCGACAGCTCCTGAGGATACTAACTCTAAACCCGAAACGGCCCTGAACCCTAAACCATCGCAGAACCATCCCTTCCTCCTAACGCAACGACAGCTGCCCTCATCACAGGAAGCAAAGGCTTGCCCACCTGGTCTCGTTGCCATCATCCAGGGCTCCGCAAGAAGTCTTCGTCTCGAACTGGTTGCGATAAAACCTTTCATTCGGGTGGCCCCCTGCCCGAGAATCGATAGTGGCATTTGTAATTATGGGACCGTGGTACCCCCACCTTCGTAAGACTCGTATGATAGTCCGGTTACCAAGGCGCTCTTATTATGAAGTGGAAGTTATGTGGAGAGCCTGATATGATTAGCGCTACCCCTCATGGCCACTGATACTTGCTGAAAGGCTTTGGACCCATATTTTACATACTTGGGTCCTAATGGAGCTTCCAACCCTCAATCCTAGACCCTAATACTAGATCTTAAATCCTGAACCCTAAACCCTAGGACCTGAATCCTACCTACCGACATCTCTTGAAAGCATGTGCACACGCGGGAATGTAGGAGCAAGCAGAAAAAGCCTCAAATGCAAGTAATGTCAGCTCACAGAGTGCTTACAGCTACTACCCAAGGGATCCAAGTAAACAAATAATACCTATATTGGGCCCTAAGGTCTGCAAATATTAACTACTTTGGGCTATTTGGATCCTTAGAGCTATCATTGTCATCTGCAAAACTAGTGCTTCTGTTATTACTAATACTGATACTCTTGCCTTACTACTACGCTGGCTATGACAACTACCGCTGCAACAACAACGACCACGACGACGACCACGACCCCTACCGGGACCTATTACTATTAATTACCCCTAGAAGCCCAGGCACCCATATAGTAAGTCCTTGGGTCACAGATAGTATAAAACTATAGAGGGTCTTGAGGACAGGAACCCAATATGTAGGTAACTGGGCTTTTATTTGTCTTGTTGCAGTGGTGGGCTCGCAGTCGATTCTTGGCCACCTTCTCTCATGAAGGGTAAAGTGGTGGGTTTAGGTTTTAGGGTGGCTAAGCTGTGACCCTTGGGGCCTTGGGGCATCCAAAAAAGGGAACACACTTTTCACAATCCCTATCTATGTCTCGGCACATATCAGGCACCTTTGGCCCTTGACTACAATGATCTACACAACTTAACTAGAGAACATCTATATAGTTGTCTTGCTTGCTGCAGCTGGGTGGCTCATCTGATTCCAGGAACTGACCCATCCTGCCATTGGCAGACCACCGTTTCAGAGTTTTGTGGGAGAAGACATTCCGTAGAGGACTGTACTGGAGGTGCAGATGGAGCATATTCGGGGAGTAGGGTTGACAACTATATAGCTGTCACTAGCACGCACACTAGGAATTCCCTAAGCAGATAACCAGACTGCATTCGTTTGCGCCACATGCACATGTGCAAGCACTTTGATTTGCATATGCTAGATGATGAAGACTGTGAAAAACCAAACCCTGAATCCAAAGCACCAAGCACGAAAGCAAAGGCGTAAAGGCCTAAGCCTCCCCAAAATATGTAGAATAACGGCCTTGTTGATCATGTTTTACGGGATTCCACCATTATTTCACCACTTTTGGGGGGCCCAGGTAGACCCCAGGCTCTGAATCCGAAACAATGAACCCAAGCTAACCACACTAAACCTTAAACCCGAAACCCTACCCTACACCAACTCGAACTGGCAAAACACAGGTTCGACTTGGGCCTATCGAGGTGGACATGGACCACCAACCTGTGGAGGGCTTTCCCAAGATTAGGTTTACCTATTTGGCGGCCATAAGGACTATAATGTTTGGGGGGGGTTCTAGGGTGTCCCCCTATGTGCGGAAACTGCCGTCTTGATTTCGTCGAACCATGAATGCGGTTTCTCAGCCAGGAACAGGAACACCTGCCGAAATCCCAGGCACAAAGAGTAAGAGGAGAAGAGAGTGGCGAACACCTTAAACCCTAAACCCCCTAACCCTAAACCTCCTAAACCCTATACCCCCTAAATTCCCCTAAACCCTAAACCCCCTAAACCCTAAACCCAATCCTTCAAAAGCTCCCAGGCTGAGCAGGGCTCCTTTTGGTCTGTAGGGCTGCTGGCTGATGATTTCTTAACTCTATATTGGGGCTATATAGGGTTCTATAGGGGTTATATAGGGAGAATGGAAAAGAAAATGGAAACCCTTTAAAGGGATATATTGGGGCTATATAGGGGTTATAGAATAAGAAGAATGGAAAATAAAATGGAAACTACTACAGTAATATAGGGTATATAGGGATTATATTGGGGCTATATTGGGAGAATGGAAAATAAAATGGAAACTACTATTTAGGGTTTAGGGTTTTAGGGTTTTAGGGTTTAGGGTTATAAACATAAAGAGATGCGACATTGATGTGTGGGGTTCCGTCTGATCCTGCTAGCGCAGATGGCTATCCCAGATTGTTTGCCACCAGGGTAGTGCAAGTATTAGCCGTGGCTCAGGTAGTGGGAGTTTAGTGGGAGCTGTAGGTCCTTGGCCTCTTGAGGGAAACTTAGGGTTTAGGGTTTAGGGTTTAGGGTAATCCCTAACCCTAAACCCTAAACCACTGTGGTGTCCGGTAAGCCACTTTGAGCCATGCAGCAAGTTTGGGAAACTACGACCGCAGAGCCTGCGATGGCATGCTAAATTAAAAGCCCCTGTAGGTCCCTTAGTGTCTCTGAAGGACCCCTATTCTTCAGAAAACCCTAACGGATGTAGCCACCGCAAAAAAAAAATCCAGGAGATACAACTGATGATAATGAACATCAGCTTTGTACCAAAGTCCTACAGCTGAGCACCGTAAATCAAGAAAAGCCCTGTATATCAAGAAGCCCTGAACCCTAAACCCTAAACACGCAACCCCGAACCCTATAACCCTATACATATACTGTATACATATATATATATATTAGCACATATATATATATATACATATATATATATATTTTGAGATACATGTGTCTATATATACACACCTGTATATGCTTATAGCAAGAGTGATGCAAGATTTCATTCGTTCACCGAAGTGCAGCTGAAGTAGCGGCGCCAGATCACGGACCCAGCTAAAGACGGCTTGAAGCTCGTAGTCGCCTTTGCCAAAGGCATATATACAGAGTGAAGAGGGTAAAAGACCCTAAAACCCTATACCGTATATATATATATATATAGAGAGAGAGAGAGAGAGAAAGAGGGAGAGGGAGGGTATAGGGTTTTAGGGTTTCCCTAAACTAAACCTTATAATACAAGGTATAAGGTTTAGGGCTTTAGGGTTTTAGGGTTTAGTCTGTTAGGTAAGGCATATGGGGGGTTTCCGAAAATTAGGGGTACCCTTTTTGGGGACAAGGGTAATATAGTATTTTGGTGTCTATATTGCGGTCCCTCTATTTTGGGTAACTACTATATACTATACAGAAAAACCCGAAACCCTATACCCTACAATATAGGATATTATGGCATTGGGTTTAGGGCTTTAGGGCTTAATGTTTTAGGTTTGAGGTCTTATGGATACAAAGGGCTTGTCTGGCTCGTGGGTCTAGGTGTTAGGATTCAGGGTGTTGGGTGTAAGACTAAGAGTTTGGCTTAGGATTAGGGACTGCTGGGACAATGGTTCAGTGGCTTCGGGGTCTGGATTCAGGGAGGAGGGGTTGGGGTTTCAGGAATATTCGACGGTGTTGGAACCTATAAACCCTAAAACCTATAAACCCTACATCCGTTTGTTGGCTTCTCCCAGGTATTGTTTGCCTGAACCATACTTCTCCGCTCTTTGGGCCTAGAGTCCCCCTTAATCATATAGAATATGGGGTATATGGGGATCTTATAAAATACGCAAAGCCATATTCTATCTACTTAAGGTGGATTATGTACTGGCCCTTTGCGGTTCATGGTGGCCCAGAAGTCTTGTCTGGAGGCTAACACCCTAATCTTTCCTGGGCAAGGGTATGCATTCTACACATGGTATATTTCTGAGACCACAGCACGGTAAGGAATCCTAAACCCTAAACCCCTAAACCCTAAACCCCTAAACCCTAAACCGCGTTGGTTTTGGGGGCGAAGGACTTCAGGAGCATTGACTTGGCTTCTCCCAAAATGCCCTAGGGCTCCAGGTACCTAAATAGTAGGTTACTGGGCTATGTAACTATAGGGTATATAGAACCCAGTTCCCAGTATTTAGGTAACTGGAGCCCTAGGGATGTATATGGGAGCAGCCCTATGACGCGGCTAAGTTTGACCGCGCAACCGCTGCTATTTATGGCAAAGAATACTTTGGCGAACATGACTGTTGCTCCGTGGGGTGTGCCCGACCCTGACCTCCGACAAGGCAGTATAGCCGTCTACTATAGGCTTAGTATTGGGGGTTATATAGGGGTTATTTTGGGATAATGGAAGATAACATGGAACCTATTCTGTAGGGTATGACTACTATTACCATTACTATTACTCTTACTATTACTATTACTATTTCTATTGCTATTCAACATTCTTCTCGCGTGTAGGCAAACAAGTTGATCACACAAGCTGTTATATTGGGGTTATATCGGGAGAATGGAAAGGAACATGGAAACTACTACATTATATTAGGGTATATATTAGGGTTATACTGCCCAAATTGGGGAGATCCCGTAGGAGGTTGACTTCCAAGTTCGTTGTGTCTTTCTGATTTGACTTTTCCAGAGCCCAGTATCTTATTCTGCTGATACTAGAAATTCTGCATACGTAAGTATAATCTAGTACCATTATTACCAGGGCATAAGGTACTTAGGGTCATGCAGGAGTTTTGCTATCCACCGTAGTCGGACATTGTCGTCTCGGGCCGGCATCAACTCCCAAATCCAGGGGCGTCACAGAAAACAAGCTTCCGCTGCCCAGTTCCTGAGCGAACTCACTGCATGTTGAGCAGCGGTCCTTCATGCTCTATGCAGAGAGCCCAATACCCCTTAATTGAGGCATATAGCCTAAATACACTCCCCCAAACTGACATGGAAGCCCATATAGTGCCCTTTTAGAAGGACTGTAGTCTTTATAGGGTCCTTTTTGGGTTTCCATGTTAGTTTCCAGGAGTGTAATACTTGGGGCCCTGATATGATTTAGGCATACTTCAGCTATATTCCTTAATTAAGGCCCGGGTATGTCAGGCCCTGCTTCCAATCCGAGTGGTAAACCATCAAGACCATATTTCAGAACCTGAACTTCAAGGACAGACTGGGTTGCTGTTAAGGAACTTAAATTAAATTACCATAATGGGTGTATATAGCAAATAATAGGGTTTCCCCAATATGTAACGTGATTTAAGTTCCTTAACAGCAACCCAGCAGAGGCCTATAACAATCTCGACAGTACTTCACATGTCTGCTCTTGCGCCAGATAGGCCATTCCTCTTCCGGATGAACATCATGAACGTCGCGGATCCCCTTAGGGATCCAAAAAATGCGAGCTCGCTTAACATGAGACCAGCCAGGAACTACATTGGGGATGATAGGGAATTATGGGGGCTACTCTTTTGGATGCCTCAGGGGGTCTGGAAGGGCAACAGCTGCAAACAACAACTGTGCAAATCCCGAAGCTTTTGCAAGGCTTGAGCGCCAAGAACACCCTACACCCTAGACCCTGCGCAAGCTTCAAGGCTTCAGCTACTTGATGCCAAAGGTGTAATGCTGAACGTATAGAGTATGCGGAAAAAATCAAGAACCTATCGCTTCCGCACCCCTACAGCCCTATGCCCTAGACCCTGAAGCCCTGAACCTAATCCTATTTTCTGCGGCATAGGCGCCGTAGCCCAAATTCGTAAACCGCTCTAGTAGCTCCAGCGTGGCACTCCTCAGACGCCAAGACAAGCTCCATGCTTAGGAGTTATAGTCCCCCTTAAGTAGATAGAATATGGGGTATATGGGGATCTTATTATAATATAGCCAAAACCATATTCTATCTATGTAAGGAGAACTATAGGGTTTAGGGTTTGGGTTTAGGGCTTAGGATTTAGGTTTATGACTTTGGGTTTAAAAGGCGGGGGTTTAGGGTTTCGGACGTAGGGTGTAGGGTTGGGGTTTAGGACTTAGGGTTTAGGGTGGGGGTGTAGGGTTCAGGATTTAGGGTTTAAGCTTCAGGTCTGGTAGGATACGCTAACGGGCAACCTCGTGCTGAATTGGCACACGGTATTTTGAAAATCTATATACACAGACCCCCCCTCAGGGTTACCTAACGACACCTTGAACCCCTACAAGTACCAATACCCATTTGAGGTCTTCTTGAGGTACCCCTGCACCATGATTACCTATAGTACTGGTAAATTGTTGGGCATCTACCGTGCTTGTAGCTGGAGGCTTTATTCTGGATCCAATCGGAATCAAACCCACTTTGAAGCCTCACTGCGCTATGACCTGAGCCCCGAGGGGTGCACTGTACTGTTCCACAACCAGGTAGGTACATTACAAAACACGAGCTCTATCTATAACAGTCCTACAGTCTAAACCCTAAACCCTAACCGTCTAGGACATTATCTGGTTCTGACTTGGGCTTTCCCCTATCTCAGTCTGAAACGCTGTTGTTGGAGGAACCCTTGCCTCACCCTCTGTGTCCCAAGTCCCAAGGGTAGGGTTTAGGGTTTAGGGCTTAGGGACCTAGGTGCTGCAAGATTCCCTCCATCAACAGGAGTTTGAACGGTGCTTGGGTGATCCAGGGTTTGGAGAATGACATGGAAACAAGGGGACAATCACATGGACACTGGGTTTAGAATCAAGGGGGGCTATATGGAATGATTGTAATTAGGGGAGAAGACAATTAGAACAGGTTTTGGCTATTGCAACTGTGTAAGGGTTACGAGGTGATGATATGTAATGATAAGTACGGTTTTTCAGGCGTATACATGAATTATGACAGACAGAGCTGGCAAAAGCGCACCCGAGCCGGCTGCTCGTTCTCTTAAATCCTTCTGCGCAGCCACCTTCAGCCGGCACTCAAACAGCATTCAAATCCCCTTCGCTACAAGTGAGGTCACGAGATCCGCGCCTCCCCGGCTCCTGGATTTTGTGCGCCTGCTCCGCAATCGTGAGGTCTTTCTCTTTGATTTCGCGCTTAAGCTTTGTAATCTCAATGCCACTTCCACTTCATGTAGGATCTCGCGTTTATTACTGACACAGAATAGACGTGCACGCGGGCAGCCATCCTCTGTAGGATTCACATCTGGAACTCTGGGTGTGGGATCTTGGGGCTAATAGCCTTAAAGTTTAGGGTGTAGGGGTTTAGGAGTTTGGGGTGCAGGATTTAGGGTTTAGGGGTCTACGGTTAAGGATTTCGGGTTTAGGGTTTAGGCGAGGTTCTTGACCTTGCAAAATATGAGAAGGTAGGCGCTTGGACCGAGAGTTCTTTGGCCATCGGAATTCTTGCAACGTGGTTCCCTAAACCAAGACCTTAAGACCCAAATACTCAACCCTGAACCCTATTACCCTAAAGCCAACATACCTCCTGTCTATTCCATATATCATGTATCCCCTTGAAAGGGACCCGAATTCCCCATTGGGGCATTGGAGCCAGGAAGCCGGATGTAACAAGCACCTTCCTAGATCGCCTGACAGTTGTAACAGGATCTAGGGTGGATCACTGCACTATTATAACAAGACCCCTAAACCCTAAACCCTCAACTATAAACCCTAATCCCTAAACCCTGAACCCCTAATCCCTAAACCCCAAACCCATAATCCCTAAACCCCTAAACCCTAATCCCCTAAAGAGGAAAGTGTACAGCCTCACAGGGCACGCATCCTGAGGCTACGGATGCTGTTCTACTAGGAGGTTTTGGGTTTAGGGTCTTAAGGGTTTAGGGTCTTAGGGTTTAGGGTTTTAAGGGTTCAGGATTTTAAGGGTTTAGGGTTTTCAGGGTTTAGGGTTCAGAGGATTGGACTGCCAGGAACCTTTCCCCTCCATCCAAACCCTGTGACCCCTAAGCTTTTAACCCTAAACCCCAGATCCTGTAATGATATCCAAAACCAAAACTCTTAATCCCGAACCTTAAGCCCTCTCAATTGCAAAAAATCACCAGCAAAGACTCTTTACCGTTTTCCTATCTGATCTTACATCTGATTCTCCATCAGTATGATACGATATCCTAGACAATCCCCGCAAACCTAAACCCTAAACCCCTATAACACCTTTACAGAGACCCTCAACCCTAAACCCTAAACCCCTCAAGCCTAAACCCCTAAGGTCAAGCCAATCGTCTCGTGGCTCGCTGTAGCCTGTGGCCAGGCGGAGGCTTTCAGCAGGTTTTGGATTTGGGGCTTACATAGGTCCCTTTAAAGGTGTTCTAGGGATTTAGGGTTTAGGGTCCCTTTAAAGGTGTTATAGGGATTTATTTAAAGGTTTAGGATTTAGGGTCCCTTTAAAGGTGTTCTAGGGATTTAGGGTTTAGGGTCCCTTTACAGGTGTTATGGGGATTTATTTAAAGGTTTAGGATTTAGGGTCCCTTTGAAGGTTTTCCAGGGAAAATAGGGTCCCTTGACAGGTGTTATCGGGATTTATTTGATGGTTTAGGGTTTAGGGTCTCATAGGGATTTAGGGTTTAGGGTCCCTTTAACGGTGTTCTAGGGATTTAAGGTTTAGGGTCCCTTTACCGGTGTTCTAGGGATTTAGGGTTTAAGGGTTTAGGGTCCCTTTACCGGTGTTCTAGGGATTAGGGTCCCTTTAAAGGTGTTCTAGGGATTTAGGGTTTAGGGTCCCTTTACCGGTGTTATAGGGATTTATTTAAGGCTTCAGGGTTTAGGGTCCCTTTAAAGGTGTTATAGGGATGTATTTGAGGGTTTAGGGTCTCTGTAAAGGTGTTATAGGGATTTATCCAAGGGTTTTAGGGTTGAGGGTTCTGGGTTGTTTAGGGCTTAGGATTTTGGATTCTCTTCTCGGGCCCAAATGCACCGCATGATTCTGGCATTCGTACTTAGCGCAACGATTCTCAAAAATCGCCATGACGATGTTACGTATCTCCCACCTGCTCATAAGATTTCCATGCGTAAATACACCCATTACAATTCATATCCGGGGAGGACCTCCAAGTTAAGGAACCCTAAACCTTCAGCCCTAAACCATAATCTAAACCCTGAACCCTACTCTCTACATATGAGCCATAGTCCAAACTCTTAGTATCCCGCTTAATATCCCCCCTAGTAGTCCCCTAGATAAGCCCTCATATAACCCCTTGTTAAGGATCTTAGACTATAGCTCACATAGCCCCATAGATGATGTTGTCCATGCTCTCTCCTTTACTACGCTTCTGAGATGGGACCAGCATTCCTCAAAACAATCATTTGAGATTTACCTGCAACCCGCAATTACCCAGAGTTTCAGGGGTTATGCCTAGCAATTAAGGAGTAAGTTCTACTAAGCTGTATGTGATTTGGGTTGCAGGTAGGGTTTCAAGTTAGGAGTTTGAGTCATCTGGACGTGTGTATTCAGGCTGGTGCAGGATGTATGTTCACGATCTATATAGAACCATGGATCTACTAAAAGGGTTTAGGATTTAGGGTGTAGGGTTTAGGGTTTTGGGCCCAACTCATGATCTAAGTTCTGAGGAAGCCCAGTTAAGATTTGCTTGGGTTTGAATAACCTAGATTTTGGTTTGTGTATTTAAGGTATAGGGCTTAAGGTATATCTTGGGTACTGCCCCCACCCAGTGTTTCTGTAACCTGTATTATCCAGCTGCTGCGGGGTCGGAGCAATATCCAAAGATGATCAAGCAACAGCCACACCCTGAAACCCTGAAACTCGAGGGGCCTTCTTGGAGGACATGCACTCATTCTGTAGGGCAGTCCTAAATCTAAACCCTAAATCCTAAA
This sequence comes from Symbiodinium pilosum, assembly GCA_905231905.1. Lineage (NCBI taxonomy): Eukaryota > Dinophyceae > Suessiales > Symbiodiniaceae > Symbiodinium > Symbiodinium pilosum. The sequence continues at coordinate 41,244 of CAJNIZ010045849.1, forward strand.
CCTAAACCCTAAACCCTGAACCGCTGCTGCGGCAGCTTCGTCAATGCTTCTGCTCTCCGAGCCACGTCTGCTGTAGCCCGGTCCTCTCGAGTTGCATTTCGTCAGCTCTCTCCTTGAGCTGTTGTCGAAGAGCTTCACAACGCTTTTCCTTTTCTTTCTTTGCTGCTTCCACAACCCCTAAGGGTCCAAGTACCTAATAATTAGGTACTTGGGATTTGGGTAATAGTAATTGTAGTACAGGTTTTGGGTCGGTACATGGTTATTAGGTACTTGGACCCTGAGGGAACTGCCCGTGAGTAGCTTGGCGGTACAGTGGGTCATGGGGTAATGGGAAAAGCCACTCCACGGCCAGCAGGAGTACTGCAAGCAGCACTGCTAGGGTTTAGGGTTTACAGTTTAGGGGTTTAGGGTTTAGCTCTGCAGAAAGGCGGTTCCAAAAGTCGACCTTCCCAAGCCCCGCACTCCAAATCTTAGACCCCAAACACTGGAACCCTCAGCCCAAATCTACGCCATACCCTACACCCTGACCCGGAAACCCCAAAACCGAAGCGCTTAGATCCGCAGATCCGATGCACTACGGCTGAGGAAGCCAGAGAATGGCCCCAATATGAGCCATGGTCTACACTTCATAGGGTTTAGGGTTTAGGATTTAGGGTTTAGGGTTAAACTCCCCCAGTATCCCCCTTAATACCCCCCTAACAAACTCCCCTGCATGATCCCCTATATAAGCCCCCTTCAAGGAGTTTAGACTATAGCTCATGTGGCCGTAAACTCCTCCTATCCCCCTTGATAACCCGTACAGGACTCCCCTACATGATCTCCTATAGAAGCCCCCTTTAGGAGTTTAGACCCTAAACCCAAACCCTATATAATCCCTATATTGTCCCTATATCTAATCCCTATAACCCCCCTTTATGCCCCGAATCAGGGAGACACAGGCTATAGGATCCGTCCCCTCAGGCACAGGGCTCCTCTGTCAGAGTATAGGGTAGCCTAAACCCGTCAACCCAAACCCGTAAACCCTGGAGGACATGGAGGACTCATACAAGGAACCCATAGCCGTTTGCACAGTTTTAAGGGGTTCGGATCCTTTTTTTCCACACGCTTTTGATCTCCAGGTAGGATGTCCTTCAAGCTTCCTCTTGTCCCTTGACCCAGAAGCAAAACCCCAAAAACCCAAACCCTAAACCCTAAACCCCAAACCCTAAACCCTAAACCTTTAACCCAAAACCCTAAACCCTAGACTCGGCCCTAATGCGCTGGAGGCTAAAGGGCCTGCTGGCGAATCAGGCAAAGGGCGGCTCTCTGGCAGCTTACTAAGGCCTCAGGGTGGAGACACTTTAGGGTTTACGGCTTAGGGTTTAGGGTTTAGGGCTCAGGGTGTGGTCACGGCATAGGATGCTCGCTGGTGTGGGACACACCCAGTCCGCTCGCATCAGTGCGTAGCAGTCATCTCACCCCATGACCACCCTGAATTCAAGCAATTTAGGGTTTAGTTCCTAAAGTCTTATGGGCATCCCGGC
>CAJNIZ010045850.1:7511-41858 GCA_905231905.1 Symbiodinium pilosum
AAAGGATTACACTTTTTCGCTAAAGTTGGCCAAATCCCAGAAGGGGAATTTTGAACAACCTCCAAGTATTGACGAATCCGCAAATACTGAGCATCTGTGGCCAAGTTGTGGAAAAAACATGTTGGTGACAAGAATAAGGCCCTAATTTGCGTGAGCCCCTGTGATATTATCTTATCTGTCCCCAGGGTCCCTTTAGGCTCCTATATTACAACCCCTACGGAAACCCAGCTTCTATTCCATTGTCCAATCCCTTTTCCATCTTCGCTCTTCGCTATTCTCATCCTTTACGTCCTAACATCTCTAAACCCCAAACCCTAAAGAACATAGTATTGCAGTTTTCATGTTCTGTTCTACTCCCCCTAGTGCTATAGCTCCTCTTATAACCCTATATGTCCTTTCATAATCCTTCAACCCTGAACCCTGTAGCTCTACATGATACCCTTAAAGGGAGCCTGTTTGGGCCCTTCTGCATTCCATCTTCTCGTTTGAGAAAGTCCCGTTTGACAGTTGTCCAACACTCTGTAAACCCTTAGCCCTAACCCTAAACCCTGAGCTCTAGACCCTAAATCCCAAACCCTAAACCTTAAATCCTAAACCCTTGGCCCTTGGCCCAAGACCCTAAACCCGAAACAACCGTCTGACAGTTGTCCAACACTCCGATCGCACTGCCGAGCTGGGCAGATGCCATTGTCGCAGGTTCCATAGCACTGCCTGGCCTGATTATAGGGTTTTGGATTTAGGGATTCAGGGTTTAGGGATTTAGGGATTCAGGGTTTAGGGTTTAGGAATTTAGGGATTCAGGGTTTAGGGTTTAGGGGTTTTGCGTTGAGGTTTGCCGTGTTCCCTTGTCAAGGGATGGCACATTGATTTAGATAGGGCTTATAGGGGGATGCATAGGGTGAAAGAGAACACGGAAGCCTGAATGCATCAGGGTTTAGAGCTTTTGGAGGGGAAAACGGAAACTGAAGTGGACACTGACACCTGATTGCAGGATTTAGGGTGGGATTTAGGCTTGAGGATTCAGGGTAGGGGTTTAGGCTTTAGGGCTAAGCCTCTAGAGTTTAGGTTTGGGGTAAGCTTTGGGGTTTACGGTTTAGGACTTCACTGAGCAAATGACATGGAAGCTTCGATTGCATGGGGAAAGGCTTAATAGGAACACAGGGTTTCTGTTTATAATTGGTGCTTACGTGGGGGTGGTGGAGTGTCTTTCACTAGAGGTCCATATGAGCTCTAGTCTGAACTCCCAGTATCTCCCTTACTAGCCCTTTTCGTAGTCCCCTGTACCAATCCCCTATATAAGCCCCTTGAAGGAGTGTAGACTATAGCTCATATGGGGATGACATGGGGATAGCTGCAGGGCTGAGTTTCCCCACTCCCCCTTAAGCACTGGCGAGCAGTTGCTTGAGGAAGGTGGCGCTCCCAAGATGAGAGTTTTCCAAAGTGGGGCGGCCTGCTTTAAGGAGTTTAGGGTTTAGGAGTTTAGGGTTTAGGGGTTTAGGGGTTTAGGGTTTAGGGTTTAGGGGTTTAGGGGTTTAGGGTTTAGGGCTTAGGGCTTACTCAAGACTGGGAGTGCGGGGTCAATGCTGGAGAACCAAATTGAAAAGAACATGGAGAATGACGTTGAAACTGGGATTTGCTGCAGAGGGGGTTCAAAAAACTTAGGTTCATAAAGCAGACCTCATTCATGCTCAAACTCTTGAAGACCTCTGAGTTTTTTTGCGCGAAGCTGCTAGAAGGCATCTTCGCGACATTTCAGAATCCTAAATCCCAAAAAGTAATCTCACTGCGCCAGGTTCTTGGCTTCATTTTCGTGTTGGCCTTGAGTGGGGTCGCTGGCTCAATGATGCCCCTTTCGCTTGCTGATTTGTTCGTTCTCTGCTGATTGATAAAGTGCTGGTTCTAGAAGAAGGTGAACTCTGGCAAGTATAGCCGCAGTCATGACAGCAGCGATCATGCTAGACAGACAAACGGAATTGTTCAAAGCACTTGCTGTGTCCTCATCGTGTTCAAGCCTCTGAATCTCCATGGCACACCCCTAATCATTGTCATCACCCCAAATCCCAAGATTTATGGCGCATTTTTAGTGTTGAGTGATGCATCATCCATCGAACCCTGGCACGTGTGGTCGTGCGAGAGGCTAGCCCTTAACCTTGAGCTTGAGCTCTAAGCTCTAAACCCGTAGGCCTCGTAGAACTACATACCGGCCATGATTTATGCATCTCCAGAAGAAAATATACCCAGAACCTCAATACCAAGAGGAACTCCAGCTGCCGTCTTTGGACGAGAAGTTCACGCTGGATCGCTCCGCGCCGAGAAAAATCATTGTGCCTCCGGCCAGTCTGGAATTTGCGTGAATTTGCTTGTTTCATTTGGTTTAAATACGCTTTGTTGAGGGGAAAATTTGGGGATTTGTAGTTTGGGGTGTAGTTGGGGAGTTCATGGAATTGGCCTAATACCTCGGCTGTTGGACTGCATGGTTAGTCCTAGTTTGGTGAATTGCTGAGACTAAAGCCAACTGTTGTTACGTTGCGAATGCGCCACTGCGGGTTTCAGAGACCCAGAGACCGTAACGCGAGAAACCATTGGTTACATAATACGTAGTCGCAATGGTGGGAGATGTGGTGAAGAAACAGTATAGTGCACATGGCATTGTAACAACAAACAAGACGTATCAGGAACGGCGTGCATAATCGTAAGCCGAACACGGGTAAAAGAAACCGCCGTCGTCTACGCCCAGTACAGACGGTACCTGACACCCTGAAGATTCGAGTGCCCTACATGTCCTTATACCCCCAAACCCCAACCCGTGATCCCTAAACCTCACACACATTGAGCAGTTGCCAGGTGGCGCCGTTCACAGCTCCGCCTCCGTCCGCGGGCGATGTGCCCGCGGCTGCGCCAGTGCCGCCTGCGCCAGCGCCGCCGGCGTCAGCTGAAGATTCGGCGAGTGCGCAGACTGAACCATCTGAGTAATGTAGGCCCATGATTCATAAACTCCCTCCTTTTAAGGGCCTAATTTTTGGATCCCTGCAGGAGCCACTTGAGCCATCATCTAAACTCGTTAAAGGGGGTTAGAGAGGAGACTACTATCGAGGATATTAAGGGGGATACTGAGTTAGACAGTAGCTCACTTGATAACGCTTGCTCGCAAGTTTTCAATCGTGGTGACAGCAAGCTGTGGAAAGCGGCTGGTAGCAAGCAGCAACATCCAGGCAAATGCTGTTTGAGGAATCCTGGGACTTATGTGAACTGACTTTTACGAAAACTTAATGGGGGATATGTTGTTTTTGTAGGGTAATATATAGGGTTTAGGGTAGTAAACTGATTTGGGGATGTTACCTCCAATACTGGAGAATCAAATGGAATAGAAATGGAAACTTGGATTATACAGGGGCTTAGTAGGGGCTAGGGTTTTCCAAAATTAAGGGTACCATTTTGGGGGTCTCCATACTCAGGACCATATAGGGTCCCCAAATTTAGCGAAACTATCATTATCTGCTGGCCACGGCCGGCAGCAACAAACCCTAAACCCTAGCTTTGGCTCCTTGGGCTATTCTAATCGGTGCCCCCCAACCTACCCTATTGTGTTACAGTAGTTTCCATTATATTTGCCATCATCACCATATAACCCCAACAAAATACCCTATTATATTATAGTAGTTTCCATGCCGCTGCAGACCTGAAAAGCCGTGGAAAGCAGCTGTCACCAAAATTCTCTGTCGCAAACCCCCAGTCCCGGCTGTGCGTGCAAGTCAAATAGCTCAGAACCTGCGTGTCACAGCACAAACTGTTTGTCCAGTATGCCACGAGCTTCATGCGAAGACGGCTGCAACAAAGGCAGAGGACAGAACGCTTGGTGACTGTTAGAAGGTTTTCCCTATTGCGGATGGAGCAACTCTTGCACTTAGGGTTCAAAAGTCTTTCATGATTTTTTCATGAGCCAACGTATCGCAGCTTCTGGATTTCAAGGGCCCCGAGGGCCGCCTAAGGTCCCTGTGAGACCTTTGCCTGAGCACATCAGAAAGTTCCCTGAAAATACATTCAAACTTCAATTGGAGGCCCGCATTGATGGGCAGTCTGTCGTAGGTCTGACTTTGCTCTGATTGCTATGGACATTGCCCGTTGCAGCTGGGCGCGGCTCTTTCATACCGCTTTCTGGTTCAGGACTTCATGTTGTTTGCAGATGTTGGTCAGGTTTTCTGGATCTGTGGAGCTTTGGGGTGAGGGGGGTGGGTCCGCTTAGCCGACTGAACGCAGTATAACGCAGTGAAGAAACATGATCTCCTCTGTCGACACTGAGCCATTAAACTTGCTTATAGAGAGGGTAGATGGTGTGGCCTGTGCAGGATTTGCGGGAATGATGAGCTTTCCACATACTTTGGCGTCGCTTGACGACATTTGGGCTGTGAGGTTTGCCAGCGCGAAACGCTTTCTCATGACAGCACTGCGTTTGGAGATGGGAAGGCTGCCTTATGCTGGGCTCTGACGGCTTCATAATTGCCATCAGGTGACACGGTGAAGGTTTCGGAGGTCCCGCGTTGAGTGAATCCGAATAATAGTAACAATAATAGCACTAACAGTAGTAGTAGTAGTAGTAGTAGCAGTAGTAGTAGTAGTAGTAGTAAGAAGAAGAAGAATATTAGTCCTAATATAGGAATAGTGATAGTAATAGTAATAGTAATAATAATAGTAACAGTAATAGTAATAGTAGTAGTAGTAGTAGTAGTAGTAGTAGTAATCATGCCCAAAGTATCAACCAGGGCGCTCCACAAAGCATCATTGCCGCTCTCAAGGCTTGAGGACAATGACGTGCGACCTCGAGCACCACGCAGGGGACTGGGTGTATTCTTGTGATTGAACCAGAGGGGTATTGGCACTATTACTACTATTACTATGATTATTATTGCTATTATTACTATTATTACTACTACTATTATTAGTACTATCATTATTATGCTTTTTTTGAGCTTTCGATATGCTACGAGGCATATGCGGCTTTGCCAGCAAAGTGCTTCTATAGGGTAGCCACCTGCGCAGAGAGCATCGTCGGCCATGTCCGGCGCGTGCACAGCCACACCTGCAGAAGTCGCGATTCAGCATGTTCAGCAGCTTGCAGAGCCACGCCAAAAGCGAGCCAGAGATACATTGATGGATATATTCGAGATGGGTGCGCTGCCAGTGGAAACCATTGACCAGCTGACTGCTGCGCTGCAGGCACACGCCAGGGTTGCTATCCATTTTCACCCTGACCGCTTGGTGAAGGGAGGCGAGACTGTGGCTGGATCCATGTTGGCCACAGGCTGCGTCCAGAGCCAGTTCGAGTCGCAGATCTCTAACGGCAAGGTAGACTCTGCGCCAGGAGGGAAGCGAGACCAGTGGGAGAACAGATTGTTCGGCCAGGCCTACCAGGATGCAGCTCCCTTTTGGCGACCGAAGTACGGCGCATTGTTCCTACTCGGGCAATCAGATGGGCCCGCGCCGCGTTTTGGCTCCTGCTATTTTCTCCTGTCTCCTGATGCGACAAAGCGAGCTACCTTCTGCTACGGCGATTCGCATCTTGACCCTCCCATACGAGGCACCTACGAACTTTGGGAGGACGTTTTGTCGGAGCTGTTCCAAGAGAGCTTCACCAGGGATGGAACGCTGGGCCTTCATGGTTTGCGCCCTCCCGCGCTCGTGGGCCGAATGTTGGAGCTGTTGCAGGCACCGCTCAGTGACAAGCAGCTGGCCACAGCTTTAAGCTTCGGGATAGTTTTGTTTTGCCCCGAACGTATTCTACTAACTACAGGGCGGGGTTCACAGCACAACCTAGGTGGAGCTATCCAGCAGCGCGGAACTTGGATCACTACATCGAAGCGCAAGTGCACGGCCAGGTTGAACTGGGGCGGGATGTTGACGCCCTGGTTGCGGACCCATCGTTTAAAGGTACCCCGGTCGGTGCACAGCTGCAGAGCATAGCCAGCCAGTATGGCATGCTTCTCCATTGGCATGCTGGGTCCCAGTTGTGTGTAGATGCAGTCCCCAGGGACTTCCGCGGACCACGAATGCCAGCACTAGCTCACATGGTTGCACCGGAGGGCATGCTCACGCCGGCCTTGATCGGGGCTGCCGCTCGCAATGCAATCGAACCCAATGCGGACCAGCTGGATTTGGGCCCACCCGACAAGGTGCTTCAAGAGCTGAAATTGTTGTGGCACGTCTTGCTGCGCTATGGCGATCCCCTCAACGCATGAGGCAAGTTGGTGTCAACAATCCTTGAAGATGGCGTTTCAACCCTCGCCACACTGCAGCACAACCTTCTCATGCTTTCGGGGGTTGTGTGTACAAAAGAGACCCAGCCGCTCCGCTTCGGTGATTTGTGTACAGTGTACAGCAGCCCTTCCATGGCCAAGGATGTTCCTTTGAAGACCTCCTCACTGGCGTCTCCTCGAAGCTCTGTTTATGACCCTTCCCAAACAAACTAAGAGAGCTATGCGATGTTATGAAGGGTCCAAGGCGGACTACATGCCAAGCATGATAGCTACTGGACGCTGCCCAAGTGTTGTTGCTTCAGGGTTTGGGGGGCATATCACCTGTGTGTGCCATTGTCAACGACTCTTTTGACTGCACCCGCGGTTGGAAAAGTGCCAGTATGTTACTGGGTCGTGGCCTAGTAATTCATCATTTGCACGATGACCCTGGCTAAGACTTCTGATGCAACTCTTTGGAGGTTTCTGGACTTCAGTGCTGGTATTTGTGAGCATCGTTCTTGCGCGATTGCGATGGACAGCAACAGAGAGCGCAACATGCGCCTAGGGCAGCAGCGAGCCTATTACTGTTAGAATTTTCAAGGAAGACAGAGGGATCACTGTAACAAGGTCATCTGCGGTTTCCGATACTGGGCCGTGGCGCCACCGAAGCTCCAAGTAGTAGAGCCTGGAGTGTCGCGATTGTGTGATTGAGCTAGTCCTATGCCTGTTTGCCATCAGCAGAACAAAAACCCTGCCAGCTATACAAAACGAAAAGAGTCCCTGGAACAGGCTTAAACTTGGTGACAAGTGTTTGCATTGAAGGTTCCCTCCACGCAGCTCCACATTACGCTTAGGCCCAGCCAATGGCTGCGCTCGGCGGCGCTGCAAACTTGGCCTGACTGCCATGCAGAGCCTGCAGAAAAAAGACCTTCAGGCCGAGGCTTCCATGGGCATCTGCGGAGCACACGCAAGTTCACAAGCACTGCGGCAATGGCGGTTTGTACTGCAGGTGTGGGCTCAATTTGTCATTCGCTCGCTATAGCCTCGCTCGCCATCGCCTGCATGGGTCACGAACTTGTTGGTACCTTTGTAGCTGCTCTCAATACCAAGCAGGCCATTCACGCTGATATTTCAGGTAATGCCACAAAGCGTGCCTCTCTGTCATGGATTGGCTGACCGGAGTTTAAGTACCGCTGTGCAATTGTTTCTGTTTCTAGTCCTGCCAGGCTGCCAAAAACCAGCTGCACAGGAAAACTGAAGTCCTCAGCTTTCTTCTTAAGTCGACATTACCACTGTTACTAGTATGAATTACTATTACTTTACGACTACTGTCATTATTACTATTACTGTTTACTAGTTGGGGGGAGCGGCGAAGTCCAGCACACACCGCCACAGATGCTGGGTCTATAGTGTTCCAAGGGAATCAGAGGGCGCAGACCGCAAACTCCATGGGCCACATCGGAAAGGTGTTTCCAAAACCGCCAAACCTGAAGCGCAGCTTGCTGACCATGGAAATGGGCCACATGCAACAAAAACAAGTACAACTCTGGATCAGAAGAGCTCTGGTTTTGCCAGGCTTCAGAAAAACAAGCATGGCCCGACCATCTTCACACGATTGCGGAACGTTTGTTGGATTGTGGGGGTATGCCGGCACCGAATCTGCAGTCGTCAAGTCCAAGACTTGGGACTTGCGGACCAAAATTATGGTGCTGTTTGCTGAATGAATGCAGCATGGTACCACAAGTATGGCACCTGCTGCCGCAGCAGCAGAGAGATGGGTGGCTGTCGAACATGGGGTCTTCTTCGCGCACGCCCCTGAATGTTTCATTCTGTCATGATCTGGAGGTCCTTGCAGCCATTGCAGGGCTCAATAGCATGCAGATTGCACTTTTAGCTGCCAAGCAGTTGCTCTCCTCAGCTATACCTTGCAAAGCGGATCGCCAGTAGCACTACCCTTCTGGCATAGCTTGCTAAACTAGTGCTGCGAGCATTGGCATCCGAAGCCATTTCTACTTATGTTGGGACTCTTCACATATTAGGGTCAAGGCATCCTAAGCCAGCACCTTTCAACCTTAAAACCCTAAACCCCACCTGATACGTTGTGAGTATCTCTATATCTGGTGTAAAAGCTATAGAAGTCTGCAAAAAAATCACGAATCAGTTTCTGAACCCTACCGGAGGGTTCCACATGGCCCAAAGCCGGCATCAGATATAGAATCTTGGGCCAAGTAGGATTTTTTGCCGGCTTGGGCCGCGCCACGTGTGAAGGAGGCCATGGAGGCCGGACTGTAAGACAGGGCGGCTTTGCTTTGGGATGGGGGGTTGTGGCGGGGGGGGGGTAGGGTTCTTAGGTTTACTGTAATATCCTGGGGTTATATAAGGATAATGGAGAAGAACATGGAAACTACTACTTAGATTTTAGGGGCTTTCGGGTTTAGGGTTGCCGTTTAGGGTTCGTGTTTGGGGGCTTGAGGGCTTAGGGTCTCAGGATGCGGGTCTAAGGTTTCAGGTGTGGCTCTCTGAAGATAAATCGTTGTAGCATGGAAAGTAGTTAACTAGCTGTCTTGGGGCCAAGAAATTCTTGAATCAGCGTCGATACACAATCTTGTCCCCGCAATGTATATACCCGTGCATTTAGTAGTTGCAAGGAGGACGCTGAGGACGCATGTGTTTCGGCCTGATGAAATACCTTCAAAGTGTGATGTCCACCGCCGAGCAAAGGGATTCTGGCCCTGGCCTTGGAAGTATAATGATTTTTGGGGGGTTCCTTAAATTAAGGGTGCCATTTTGGGGGTCCCCATAATAAGGAATATAGCATTTTGGGGTCTACATTGGGGTCCCCCCTATGCTGGGAAACTACCATATTTTAATTCGTGGAAGCGTTTGCAGCTACAATTAGGATAGTGACTGCTATCAATCAGTACAGCTGCTGACATTCTATACAATACATTCTGCATTCATCTAGTTCTGTTTTCTCTAGCGCATCCTTGCTACTAAGGGAACTTCTCAACAACAGCCCCGCCGGGAGGGATCCTCAAATTAGTTGAGATCGGGGAGGGAACCTGATTTGCAGAACGTCCCCAACTCAACCCCTGTACTATCCTCAATAGGGACCACCCTAATTCCTTCGCACTCACCACATATATTCCTCCCTCAATGCCACTCAATCCCAGAAGCTCAATCCCTAGTCCTCTTCAAAAAATGACAGACCTTAAACCCTTTGCATCCGTAAGCGCCTTTAAAGCGAGACCTCGGGTAGCCCCCCAATGATAGAAACAATTCTCTAGGAATCGAAGTTTATGAGTTCAACTTGAGGGTGCGTGGCTTGGGGTTCAAGATGCATGGTACGGTTAGAGGATGTTTCGGATGTAGGAATCTGCTTGAAGCTTGGAATCCAGGTGCTTGGCTATGTGATTGCTTCCCACTCCCTAGATGTGGCTGAATCGCTTTCCGGTGCAATTTCGGCGGCCACCCTCGAAACAGGTAACTTTGTTGCTTTCCCATCAGTGCTGTAACAGGGACTGAAATGTGGTGCTTTGAGGTGCCACATACCGTGATCTCAATTGTGGGTTTATATGGTTTGTCGGGTTTGCAGCATTTAGGATTACAGTGTGCCATTTGGGTCGGTCCCATGTGCATAGCCAGAGTCCAGAGACATCCCTGTAGAGAAGCCCACCGAAGGCCATGTTGGTGTGTGTCTAGCTAACCTTGGGAGTGCCCGAGCTCGGAATTGAGCGGTATTCTATTTGGGGAGATTATGGTACCCAATATAGAGTAAGATTCTATCCTCTTTTTGGGGTATAGTATTTTATATCAGGAACACAATCTTACTGGGTTTGACCACCAAAAAAGCGCTACTTAATTGAGGGGTAGCCTAGAGCGCCACCCTTAGCCGACATTTGTTGTCCCAGGGTCCACAGTGGTTGCTGAGGCCGCAGTAGAGTTTCCTTAAGGGTCTATGCACTAAATAGCCCTACACATCCGCAAGGCCCTTTACAGGGTATTTCAGGCTACCCCGAACGAAGGACACAACTTTCTGCCACAGGTCGGGGGGAGATCCGCCTTGACGACCTTCAGGAGGTGGTATGGGGTGGTTCGAGAAAAAGGGGTGTCCTTTAGAACTTTTTTGAGAGGGCTACAGGGATGTATACATCAATTTTTCGGAAGGTTTTTAGAGGTATATAGGGCTTACGGACTAGGATTTCGCAGTTCGGGTTTAACCAACCGGGGTGGGTGCTTAGGGATCCTAGCATTGGGAACTCCACTTGCGAAAGTAAACATGTTGAGATATCTGCAGCAGTCAGAGAGAAACCATGTGATGCCGCCAATCGCATTCGCATCTTATTTGCCTCCCCAGAATCAGCGTGGAAGCCAAAAAGTCTCTTTTTGAAAGGACTGTAGCCTTTGTTCTGCCGCTTTTTAGCCTCCATGTTAGCTTGGGGGAGGCTACTGCTTGGTGATTGCTAGACTTGCATTTGTTGCCATGTTCTTGCTGTGCTGTCATTTTGTTCTGACAGACACATCACTGCTGTGATGACAGTGGCTATGAGAAGTGTTGTCATTTGCATTGGCTTTATTCTTGCGCCCATCATTACCCAGCATACGCCCGCGTTGTTTGTCCAGGCCTCTAACCGAGAGCAACATGGACCTGGACATTGAGGTCAGCGCCAAAGCTCGAACATGATCGTCTTTATCTGATCAAGTGTACATTGGATGGTCCAGCTGGCCTTACCCGCGCAAGCGGGCCCAAAGAGCCTCATATTTGCCAACCGCACTCCATTACCCGGAGCCCCAAAGCCCTAAGCCCAATTCTTCAACTCCTAAGGAAAAGCCCAATTCCTCATTGTTCATATCACTATTACTCCCCTTCTCTTGGATACCTCATCCTTAAACACTACTTGGAGGGTCAGGGGGACTTAAGTAGGTTAACAATGGAGATAACTCGGTTACTATATGGGTTATAGGGGTTATTAACCTAGTTACTAAGTCCCCCCGACCTTCCAAGTAAACGCTAACACCGAATCCCTTACCTTGAGCAGGTTGGGCCCCTCGATCGCGAGCGCTCGCGTGACGAACCAGGACCAGGCTTCCAAGAGGGCCGTCTACCTGGGTTATGGGGCTTTACAGGGATGATGTGCATGCGCATGTATGTATGCTACTCGGTGTGTGTATATAGCAGGATATAGGATACAGTATAGCTTGTACACGCATATATATATAATTCCTGTAGGTATGTATACATATTTCAGCGTGTGAGGTTTATGTGGGGGTTGTGCAGAGTCTATGATTCTTGGATTTCGCGGGGATTCTACTTAACGCGTGGAAATTTGCACGTTTGGCACGTCGTTCATTCGCATCTACGGTTTAGGATGTTGTGTTTAGGGTGTATAGGGATGGACGTACAGTTTGCAATGCTTATAGTTGGTTTATAGGGGGTTTTATACGGTTGCTGCTTGGTTCGTAGGGATAACACAGGATTGTATATGCATTAGACATAGGGGGATGATGGGTGTGTATGGGCAGCTACAAATTTAGTAAGGTATCCGAAGTTCCCACCGTTTCTGGGATGCCGAGAACTACCCAGGACCCATGTCCCTCCAAGAAGAAAGCCGCAAACCCAAAGCCTTCTCAACTCTTGTGCGATCCGGAACAGCTCCCGCAAGTTCTGGATAGGATGAATGACAAACGGTAGGCTCCAAAACTGTTGGCCACAAAAGGTATATTTAGGGTTCTTGGGACTCGTTGCGAACTCTAACACCCCCACTTCTATGAAACGCCCATATCCTAAACATTGAAACATTTCGCAACTGGAGCTGTCCAGGGCATTTGCCGCATTTTGCAATGCGGGGTACCGCTTCCTCACCACGAGCCGCGTCTCCGCTGAGCCGCGCGAGCCCTAGCAAACCTCAAACTTCTCAAATGTTCAGAACTTCAACCCCAAATCCCAAGCCATGGACCCTAAACCGTTAAGGATATACGGGCAGACGTTAAATTTTCCGCGAGATGGACTTTAGCCGTCCTGGAAAGAGTAGCAGCACTGCAACATGTCTTCCACCGACACTTCACCATGAATGCTCCGTCAGTATGTATTTGGCGGAGATGCTATCGCTTTGAAAACACATTCTCATAGCTGACCCTGATCACGATACCCCATAAACCCTAAACCTTAGATGCTCGAAACTGGTCTAAAGAACTGGGGATTAAGTCCTTATATACCCTATATATAACTGCAATATACCCTATCATAATGTAGTAGTTTCCATTTTCTTTTCCATTATCCCAATATTACCCCAAAAGCCTGAAACTGGTCTAAAGAACTGGCAGGTACATCTCCCAAGTCCAACATGCGCCGCGCTCAGCAATGACAAAAGATGAGGTTACAGCGGCCTTGGCTTGTGATTTTAGGGTTTTAGGGATTAGGGTTCAGTGTGTAGGGTTGTCCCAAACAAGGCAGTCTTAGGAGTGGGAGGTCATGGTAAGGGTCTTCAGATTGCTAGTGACAACACCAAAATGGACATAGCATCCGCAGTTGTCGTGATATACTAGTCATGCGTTTGGTGCAGGAAATCTTGCGCCACTCTAAGTCTCCTAGCTCCGTGGACTTGCAGTAGTTTAGTGGCCTTGGGTGGTGCAAGATGTCCTCCACAACTGTAAGGAGAAGGAAATAGCAGCAAAAGTGTTCATGATCGCAGTGCCAATAGCAAATAGCACCAAAGGGCCGCATTCAAAACAATCAGGGGCCTATCAACTTCCGGTGCTGTCTAAACTCGAATGCAATGTTTGAGTACCTTCAGCCTTACTGCGATGGACAGCTGTCGGAATATGCTTGTATTGGAATTACCTCAGTTGCATACAGTTCTGCTTCGTACTGCTCATGAACCTCCAACTTCCGCCTCAAGTTATGCACATAGATATAGTTGTGTATATACATATCTATATATATATATGTGTATATGTCTCTGTACAAAGCCCTGAAACCCTAAACCCTAAAGCCGTAAAACCTTAAACCCTAGAACCCTAATCCCTAAAGCCCTACAACCTTAAACCCTAAAACCCTAAACTCTAAATCCCTAAAACCTTAAGCCCTAAAAACCTAAGCCCCTAAACCCTAAACTCGAAAGCCCTCAAACCTTAAACCCTAAAAACTTAAGCCCAAAAACCCTAAACTCTAAAGCCCTAAAACCTTAAACCCTAAAAACTTAAGCCCCAAAACCCTAAACTCTAAAGCCCTAAAACCTTAAACCCTAAAAGCCTAAGCCCCAAAACCCTAAAACCTTAAACCCTAAAACCTTAAGCCCTAAAACCCTAAGCCCTAGAACCTTAAACTCTAAAGCCCTAAAACCTAAAACCCTAAAACCCTAAGCCCCAAACCCCTAAACTCTAAAGCCCTAAAACCTTAAACCCTAAAACCCTTATGCATCTCTGTACACATCACATAAGTAACCAGATTACAGGTCTCGAGCTGCACCTGCCAGCGCGCGTGTGCCGGCCATGGGCAGGCAAAGGCTGGGCCCCGCATTTGCATGGAAGTGTCTAGGGGTTTAGGTTTTAGGGGGGTTATTATAGGGTTTAGGGTTTAGGGGTTTAGCAAGATTAGCTGGCACTAGTTTCTCCAGATCAAAGAAGAACAAGAAACACGTGAGCCTGCAAGCGACTTTGGATCACGTCTTCCCTCTGATCGCAATGAAAGAACAGTCCTCAACTTCCGTGTCTGGTTGGGGGCTAAAATTAAGTATCATTCGTTCAGCACTTAGTCTTGTTAGTGGACAGTGGAAAGGGCAGTGGCCATTACCATAGTTATTGACGTCTGACCTTCCTTCCTAGGAGTATTCGGCTGTTGCCATTGCATCGCTTAAGGGAGTCACCAAGACTACGTAATAGGGGCCACACACTTCGAAAGAACCCTTGTTTTGAGAACCCCCCTAAGCATGATCCCTAAATCCTGATGGCCATCTAAACACCAGCCGCTAGCTCTACATAGATAACCCTAAACTCCAGTGCTCAACTAAAGCAACAAGTTAACCCTAGACCTCCAGCCCTACGTATCCTTCTAAACCCCCAGTTTCTTTTCATGCTGTGCCATTCTCTGTGCGCTTTTCCATTTCATTCTCCATGCCATACCCTAAACCCTAAATTGTGGCTTCAATTTTAGGTTTCCTTTCTTTCCTATTAACCCCCTATATCCTCCCTTTTCTCTGAAATCACCTTAATTTCCGCCCTAATATTCCTTGCAACTTTCCCTGAACACTAACTCCCAGACCCTAAACCCTGAATCCACAACCCGAAGCCCTGTACTAAATCGGGGCTCTTTGGCGCCCAATGTAGACTGGCAGGTCGTCTCAAGCCTCAACGGCTGAACAGGCCTGGCTTTCGAGAAATGGCCATGTGGGCCAATGGGGCTTAGGGGTCACAGGGAATGTCGGGGGGGAACAGGGGGCACATATAGAGTCAATGGAAACAACATGAAAGCTACAGAACTACTAGTTTTGTTGCAGGTACAAGGTTGATATTTCAGCTGCTGAGGGCTTGGCTTTAGGGCGTTGGGGGCTAGGGTTTTAGGGCATTTTAGGGATGGGGTTTGCAGGTTTAGGGGCTTAAGCTTAGGAATGGCACCAGCAGCGTGCTAAGCCAAAAGCATTCTGGACAGGGTAGAAATCCTCACCGGTATTATTTGGGGTTTGTATGTGGCAGTCTGTTTACATTCAGACGGGCAAGAGCAGAGGATCTGACCCGGAGCAGTCTCACGCCCCATGCAAGTGGATAGATGCCATTTCGGAGTTGGAGCGCAGGTGCTGGGTGGTGGGTCCTTTACAAATCTTAGACCCGGTTCGATTGATGCTTTGGCTGGGGGACTAGGCTACCAGAGCTTCGAAACCGAAAAGGGAAATATCAGACTCCTGGGTGGGACCGGACTTTGGGACTTGCGTGTGCGGGGGCTGCGGGTGTGCCGTGAGGGTCTCGTTGAGCCGAAGAAGAAGAGAGAGAGAGAGAGAGGGACGGTTCCTGCTTGGGGCAATGCCCCGGCCCTTCCCTTCGAGGGGGGGTACAGCAGTGAGAAGTAGAAGAGAGGGGCGGGGCCTAGCCCCAGCAGAGCCTTAGGGTTCGGGCTCTGCATACCCCATAGAAGAAGAAGGGGAGGGGAGCGCCCCGGGGGCCCCTCCTGGTGCTATCTCCTGGTGCTCCTATAGCCCTGAAAGAAAGAAAACAAGAAAGAAAGAAAGAAAGAGGGGAGCCATCCAGAAACGACCTATTTGCCCGCGCGTCCGTTTGTCTCATGTTGGCCTGTCTACTTATCTACGTTGGTTACCCACAAATCCATCCATCTACCCATCCACCCATCCACCCATCCGCCCATCCCATCCCATCCCATCCCATCCCATCCCATCCAGTCCCTCCCTCCCTCCCTCCCTCCCTCCCTCCACCCACCCACCCACCCACCCATCCACCCATCCATCCATCCATCCATCCATCCATCCATCCAGCCACGCACACACCATCCGACCTATGAATCTGTGCACCTACATACCATGCATGTGTACAACTGTCCTGCCCATATCTTTGTATGTAAGATGCATGCATACCACTTGGAGGGTCGGGGAACATTGTTGTACGTAGTTTGGTACTCGGGTAGCTGGGTTTGCTATAGGGTGCAATGAATTTCAGCAAACTTCCTATTATTGACACAGCAGACCTCCATGACAGTGGTATGCTACAGCACCGGAATTCCTAAGGTTTCGGGCGCTCTGGGTCACGCAGGTTTCTTGTATGTTTTAAGCCAATCCCCGCTAAAGTAATAGCTCTTTGATATGGAGTGAATACGGCCTTAATATACCAATAAAAGTCCCCGGTACTACCCATTACAGAGTGGGCGATTGACTCCCAACCGGAAACCCTAAATTCCCCTATATATCCCTATTGACCGAATGTATGTTTATAGGGTTTAGGGAAGTCCTTGAACTTCCAAGCAGGCCGTTGTTGCGGCTGCCCTCTCGGGCGCTGGCAGACGATTGCCTGGCCTTGGCGCTGGGCCCTCTGCAAGGGTTTGGAGTTTAGGGTTTAGGATTTCGGGTTTAGGATCGAGGGTTTTGGGGTTTAGGGGAACACTGATTCTCCTTTCGTACGTATATATGGGGATACATTAAATTTTGAATTCAGGTTGGGGTTGAATATTGTCATCTTCCGAGAAAACGGGAACCCTGAAGAAAAAAACAAAAAACAGCCCAGGGATATACAGAGGTCATTAAAATTGCGGGGCGTCCTATTATATGTAAGGATTATTTAGGGGCGGCCAGTTTTGATAGCCGTGCTAGTTCTTCTGTAGTACACGAGAGTAGTACCAATAGTATATGCCGGAATGACAGCAAGAACGGCAAGCATAGCAGTCGTAGCGGACACAGGTTCAGCAGCAATTATGCAAGGATGATTAAGAATACTCTTGACAGCTAGGAACCTGTGTCCAACGATCGCAGGTATGCCAGAATGCCTCGAGCTTTTGCCAAGCAAGCTGTCATTTTTGACACGCACGCGACGGTTGCGACATGAGCAGTTGTACCAACGAATGCCTACTACAAACGCACAAAGAACCACCATAACAAGCTTCTTTGTAGTCCTTACGCAGCTGATGAGACAAGATACGATCATTCCATGCTATGCTACTCGTCAACATCCGATTTCTGTCTTTCGGCCTCAGGCTCAGCCTAAAGAATTACAACCGTCGCAGAGCATCTGAATAATCCTCAAGTACTTGCAACATACTCCTTTCTGCAATCATAAGCCAAAGCATAATCTGCACATATTGGAAGCTCTCAAATTTGTGACGACCCTTACAGATCTGTTATGTGGTGTCTCAAAGCATCCTTTACAAAGAGACCGCCCGCAATCCTTCGTAACTCCTGTATGTCTCCAGATTGTCGCAGGATACCTTCTTCTGCGAATTCCTGACCCCAAACCCTATAACCCGAAGTCCTATAGCCCTACCTTAGACCCCAAAGACCTTCAGTTTTAGGATTTCATATAAAGAATTCTACTATAGGGTCCTAAAACTGAAGGTCTTTGGGGGTTTAAGGATATATATACCTTAATCTTAAAGCCTACTTACGCGCGGCGCGTTTTGGCCACAGAGCGCCGCGTGTAGAAAAGCACTCCGGCGCACCTCTGTCATAGGTTTAGCCTAAACCCTAAATTGTAGTGTCCATGTTCTTTTCCATTCTCCCTATATAACCTCAATATAACCCCTATATAAGCCCAATATAACCCCTATAGAACCCCTATATAAACCCCTTTAAAAAGGGTACCCAGGGTTTGGGGTTCAGCGTGTTGCGTTAGCACGACCCCTGCTGATGCTGGAGAAGACTTGTTTTTTCTTGCCGATGGCACGCTCTGGACCCCTCAAAAGTTGCAGGTCAAAATAGAAGTTCCCACCTTACATATGCCCTGAAGCCCTAAGGCCTAAACCTACCAGGGTCATTTATTAACGGAACCCAAAAGTCAAGGACCCTATGACTGTGACACGATGCTTGCAGGGTGCTTATGAAAGGGGTTTGGATCACCAACACACATTCTTACTGAACACAGGCCACGTCTCCATTTCATTGTCCAGGGCTTATTCTTCATTAGTTTCTTCCCTATCCCTAACCCTAAACCTTGATTACCCCCACAATTCCCCTAAAGATTCTTATGAACCCTAACCCCCGAACCCCTAAACCCTAAACCCTAAATCCGAACCCCCAAACCCTAAACTCTGCACTCGGAGCCCTGAAGCTTGGTCCTAAGGCCACATCTCGCCGAGCTCCCGCTGTGAGGCAAACGGTGAATGAGGCCTTCACCCGGGGAATCGCCATAGACGTAGGGTTTAGGGTTTAGGGTGTAGAGTTAAACCATATAAGGGCTGTTCTCAAAATTCTGGGCCCCTTCTAGTTATAGATTATATATTGTGTCGCGTGATATTTAGGGCGACCAAAATGGGACCTTAATTTGGGAGCTACCCAGAACAAGTTTCGAGAGTTAGGGTTTGGGGGTTGCAGGATCTAAATATAACCCCAATATTATAGTAGTTCACATTTTCTTTTCCATTATCCCATACAACCCCAATATCTGACCCCAATATATACTCTATTATAGCAGTTTCCATGGGGTTGGGGGAGGGAGGGTTTGGGGACTGGAGGATTTTCGGGGTTTAGGGATTGACGATCTCTGGAAGTTGTACTTCTTAGTCGTGTACCCCTAAATATATTACTTCTTTGTGTAGGTACCTTGAAGAAAAAGGCTCCAAATTGTTGGCATTTCGCATATGCTTCGCAGAAGATTTTCATCAGAGCTTCAAAAGTTCACTGCAGTGGGTGCAGTACATCTTGCACGACTTCGGATCCTCACTGTTACCATGGCGGTATTGGGTATAGTAATGCTGTGGGGTTTACGGTTTAGGGTTGGTGCTGCAAGACGTCAACCATCCACATCCAATTTACAAGCCAACTGACTCAGCTAGAACTGCATTGGATGATGTTGAACAGTATCAGAATCTGAACTACCCAAAGTCCGACCCATCAGATTGTGGGATGCAGTTGTTGGGACCACAAACAATGCGAGCCGGCCGCTGAGATGTTTGGGCTGATATCATTTTAGTTCTGGCTGTAACGAATTGCATTGCTATGACTTAAGTACTTGACCCACTGCCAAGAGCATCCCAATCTTTCAACTTTCAGCAGGCTCCGCCAGGCGCCTTTGGATTCTTTCCACCCTGAACCCTAAACCCATGATCTTGGTAAGGCTCTTGAAGTGGGTTTTGGAAGCTACGTATAGGTCTTGCTTGCCTTCAACAGGTGAGACGGCAGCTGGATGAGAATCTGCAGAAAGACGGGGCGCGCTCCTTATTGCCACCTGCGCAACTACTCCAGATGTGTAGTATTTTATTTGGGGGGTACTATGGTACCCAAAATAGAGTAAGATTCTATCCTCCTTTTGGGGTATAGTATTTTATATAAGGAATATAATCTTACTAGGTTCAACCACCCAAAGAACACTACTCAACTCAGATGGGCATGTCATGCAACAGAGATCTCCCGGACCTACCCTAAAAGAGTTGTTTTGTTTGGGCCCCCGAGGGCCACCACGCCTTGACATGTAGTAGCTTCCATTTTCTTGTCCATTATCCCTACATAACCCCAATGTATCCCCAATTATCATGTAGTAGTTTCCATTTTCTTTACCATTATCCCTACATAACCCCAATATCTCCCCCATTATCATGTAGTAGTTTCCATTTGATTCTTCCATTATCCACCCCAGCGCTCCTCCCTGTTCAATCGATGTGGCTCATGAACTGTAATGTAGGAGCCTTAGCGCCTGACCGTAGTATCTCACAGTATGATATGAGCCACAGACTGAAGGTAGGTTGGGGGGGGACCTATAAGGGGATGTATGGGGAGGGGGGGTTAGGGGGGACTTTTACGGAATGTACTATAACTTGAGTCCAAGGTTCATAGCAGGGTTTCCCAAAATTAGGGGTACCCTTTTTGGGGGTCCCCATAATAAGGAATATAGTATTTTGGGGTCTATGTTGGGGTCCCCCTATTCTGGGAAACTACCATATCTGCCCCAAACTCTACCAAAGCCTGTACATTTAGGAATGCTATGCCGTTTGCATGGCTGGCGGCTTGGATCTGGTCTGAGCCTTAGAGGCAGCCGTGCAGGGGGGCGGGGGTTTATAGTATATTACACTGCATTATAGTGTACTATAGTATATTTTCGTATATTTATATATTTATACAGCTTGTTATGCGGGAAGTCATTGGGGGTTCTTCAAGTGAGGATTTCATAGGGGAAGGGATCTTATTCAAGTGGCCGAACTTGTTTCCTGATGAGCGGCCATGCGAGCTATAGTCTAAACTCTTAGTACAGTGTCCCCCTTGATAACCCTCATGATAATCCCTGTATAACCTCCTACATAATCCCCTTTAAAGAGTTTGACTATAGCTCATGTGGAAGTTGCTTCCTGCCAGACGTGACCTAGCCAGCAAAAGAGCCCGGGTTTAGGGTTCCAGTATGTTCTTGCTCCAGCGGTTGTGCTTGCAATATCAATGGAGGAGTAATATAGAAAGATGGTGAACAACCTTGAAGCCGTAAACCCTTCACGCACAACAACCTGAAGCTCCCAAAACTTAAGATTGCAGCCGGAGAAACACCCACTCTGAAGTTCTTAAAGCTAGAAACCCCGCCTAGGCCCCTTCCCCCCACACACCTTAAACCCCAAACCGCGTGCTGTTTGGCTGAGGGTGCTTTGGCTGCGGCATTTGGCCCTTCTACGGAGGCCGCCTATTGTGATCTATAGTCTAAACTCCTTACAAGGGGATTATGTTGGGGGTTATATAGGTGCTTGTTATGGGTTTATGAAGGGGGATACTAGGAGTTTAGACTATGGCTCGTGTAGGCGTGAGAGTGTCATGACTTTTCAAGTTCATAGCTGCGGGTAGTTTGGGGCGTGGAAGCCTGAGTGATTCGCAAGATTTCTGCCCATAGATGATTCTACCCGATCACCGGTTTGAAGTAATCATATGGGCACATCTGGTCGCCAGCATGCGGCCAGCTTGGTTGCCGGGTTGCTGGCGGCCCTGTGGGCCCCAGATGGCGCTCCCTCCTGTTCATTTTTCGAAGAATCTATGTACTTGAAGGAGGTGTAGGGGGATTGACTTTCTTGTCATGCGAATTGTCCGCACTCCTACTGTGGCGGCTGTCACAATTTGTTGTTGCCATTCTGTTTATCCTTGTGCTGTTTGCCCTCGGACCAACCCTCTAGACCGGGGCTCTTCCGCCCTCACTGCTCTTGTGAGACACCGTTGAGGTAGCGCGCGCCCTGGCGGTAGCAGCGGCAGCAGCAGCGGCGGCAGCACTGACCCCAGCCACATATCTAAGCAAGATGTTCTGGGCTGCGGCATTTACACGAACTCTGGATCAGAGTGGTCCTATCAGATGTGAGGTGTAGCCTCATAGCAACGTGTTTCCGAGGCGCAGAAAAGAATAGCTGATTCCAGAAACTTGCATGGATGCTCTCTGAAAATCCGTAAAGAATTGTTTCTCCTCACAGCTCTTTCCTGTCCGAAGTTGGACCCTAGACACTGAAGTATATTACGTTGCACTCTTCTTGCCGATAGATTCCTACTCAGGTTCCCACTTGAAGGATTTGGTAACATGGAGTGAATCAAATGGAAAACAAAACTGAGAGTGAAATGGAAACTGGAATCATATGTTTGTTTATAGGGCTTGGGACTACGTAGGAAAACCCAAGTTATGACCACGCAACATCCGATAGTCTCTTATATTTCTAGTAGAGATAACACTCGCATCTCATAAGAGGCCTACCTAGTCATGTAGGGTTCTTAGATTCCGCAGTTTCCCTCTCATTTGTCACAGTGCCGTTTAAGGTACGCATCCGCCTGGGGGGGGACAGCCTTGTGACTTTCAAGATCTTTTAAGTCATCAGACAGGGATGATTGTACCGAATTCTCTGAGCAGGGTACCTTTAAAGCATGTAGGAAAATCAGGCACCTCCGTGGAGGCTAGCATGACCCTAAGTGTGGGCCAATGATCACTCTGCGCTTGGACTAAGCGGACAGTGGATGTCGAAGCAAAGTTGGCGATCATTGGCCAGAGATGTAGTCGATGCAAAGGTAGCAGACGTGCTTTATCATCCAAGCACCTACGATGAAGCCAAAGTTAGACGCACATTTTCAGCTCAACTGCTAAGCTTCGAGCCTTTGGGAAGCAGAGCCTTAAGGGCCTCGGGGTTGCAACAACTCCCTGTCTGGCGGTTTGGAGCCATGTTTGTTGGACTTTTCATAAACAGGGGGCCTCAATATAGATCCCAATATACTCTAATCCTGATAAATAGAAACTTCCAGAAATGGACCCCAGAACTTTGGACGCCCTAAACCCTATATGTCCATATATCTCCGCAGATAAACCGATATATTCCTCCAAGCCTCTATATCCCTTGAAAGGGGCCCTAAGCCCTGAACTCTAAACATCTGGGCTCAGGGCCGCGACCTGGGACAGCAAGATGCGCCGCAGCCGCCGTTGCAGGCACAAGGCGAGCTCTGGGGGTCTTGGGGGGTTAGGGTTTGTGGGTTTAGGATTTGGGGTTTAGGGTTTAGGGCCTAAGGCTTTGGAGTTGGGGTTTAAGATTTAGGGGCTAGGATTTGGGAGAGTTTTGGGCTTGGAGTTGTCTATTTCAGGTTTAGGGTTTAGAGGTTAAGGGTTTAGGATTGTGGGTTTAGGATTTATAGGGTTCTGGGTCTCAGGGTTACATGCGCTAATTCAGTATCGGATCTTTATAGTTACCTTAGATACGGTGATGGCCTGAATTTGGAAACTGGGATGATACGTTTGGCAGACAGACGCTTCCCAATGCTGAGGACCCCAGTCCTTTGTTGTGGGGAATGAAGAGATAGGGGTTTAGGACTTAGATTTCTGTATGATCCCCAGTATCATGGGTTTCCCTATTGCTTCCTCTATACTATACCCCCCGAGGTTCCTCCCTAGTAATGAGGTTTTTTTAGTTACTAAGGAGGAACTTAGGAGGCATGGTATAGGGGGGGTAGTGGGGGAACTTGTGACAGTAGCTGCAACTCTAGTAGCCTGCTCTTGCATTCGCTAGTTAGCAATAGCTCGGGCTCTGCTCGCACCCAGAAAAGGTCTGTGACAGGCGCAATGTTAAGGGATGAGTGCAACTCCCATCCAAACCTTATCTAATTGTATCTAGCCGCCGCTGGATTGGGGCAGTACCCAACCTATAGCAAGCAAATTGCACATGACTCAAACGTTGTTTTAGCATCGCCGCTGCCATACAGGTCCGAATCCGTTGCTTGCTTTTGGTATGAAGGCTTTGCTCCGAGGTTGGGAAAGCAACAGAGCCCTGATGATCTCCTCCTTTCTCAAGCTTCCGCACTTACTGTATGTAGCATGCGTAGCGGGAGAAATCAGCAGTAGCGGGAGGAATAGTGAATGTCTGGAGAGATGGATTATGCATGCAGAGCTCCGAAAAATCCTGGCAGGCAGCAGCCAGTCATCGCTGTCGCAGGCCCTCCACGCAAAATTAGGATTGTCTGCAAGAAAGATCTAGGGTTTGTTACATTCTCATTGCTGCAATATTCAGGTCCCCCCCAGTGGGAAGCGGCTTGATACAGGGAGTCCACACTTTGATGTGCATCTTTTACAGCCTGCGCTTCGATGGAACTTATGAATTGGGGTTGAGAAGTTGAGCCTGCTTCTGGAGAGTACTAATGTAGAAGCCCTCAGTCACATAAGTATACTGTAATGTGCCCCGGAAGCTGAGCATGATTAAGCAGACCCCCACTGTACATTAAGGCCCTGGCAGGTGTGTTGATTTTAAACTTGGGGCTTGTCCGAAAAAGCCCCATGTGGAACTTCATATGTGACATGACCAGTTGGCTTACAAGGCCTTCCACGAAAGTTCGCCATGGTGTTCATGAAAGGACCCTTGCATTTCGCGAAAGAAGATTGTAAGCTATACTTCTTGCGTGCCGTGGGTAAAGGGTCATGTTCAGAGTTCAAACATTGGTTTCTGCTTCAAACATGCTTCCGCGAAAGTTGGCGATGGTGTTCGCGAAAGGAGCTCTAGATTTCCACCACGAGGTCCTTCTGGCATGAAAGAGTTTCTCCCAAACGGGGGCTTACATGCTACCGCGGCTCTGCTCTGGAGCCTCACTAACACATTGTGAAAACCAGCTAGGGCTAGCAAAGTCATCGTAGTCGAGTTCATCCTCGCAGTCATATACATGGCAGACGAGAGGATTTTACATGATCAGAGTTTCATGGTCCTTTTCAGCAGCCAATTCGTTCTGGTGAGTGCAAATGTGGGGCGACCCGTGACACAGCGCCCAATTGCAAGTCTAGCCTGAGATGGCCGACTCTTGGCAGTGGAAGTTCTTGCTATCAGCATTGACTACTGATAACGCTTGTTGAGATAGGGTCTCAGCTAATTAATCGCGACTTTGCGCCGGTTGAAGTGCCAAAAGAAGACATCAGACTCCCAAAGCGAATCTTTCACTGCATTCTTGAGTTGAGCTTTGCATTCAATTGCTGGACGGTATCTGCCGCCGATAACATGCAAACTGTGGTGAGATTGGACGGGTGGCCAAAACCAAGCCTCAATTTCAAAATCGATGCTTTGCACCCAATCCATGTAGTGGTGGAACCAAGTGATCCTTGTAGCTACCGTCGGTCGTGACAATCCAACACGCCTTATATGACGTTTTTGGAACAACTTCCCCAAGCATGGTGGTTGCCACCTGCGATCACCTACAATAATCGCAAAAGAGAGCCCCATGACCCGTTGACACACCTTCCAACAAACAAGGCAGAAGCCGCAAAAGGGATCCCAGAAAGATTACGCTGCTCTCAAAAGGTGCCTATACCTCAAACTCTGAAACTCTAGTCTCTTAATCCTGAACCCTGAACCCTCAAGCCTGAACTCGAAACGCTGAAGCCTGAACCCTAAAAGTCTCACCCTCTAAACCTACATGGAGGGTCAGGGGGACTTAGCAAGTAGGTTAATAACCCCTATAACCCATAAAGTAACCATAGCTATCCCCATTATTAACCCACTTACTAAGTTCCCCTGACCCTCCAAGTACAGCCAACGAAAGCAGCTTAAGCCGCCAACCAGGCCAGCCTCAGAGGCCTCGAAGGCAAGGTAGGGGCTCAGGACTTAGGGTTTAGGGGTTTATGGGTTTAGGGATTAAGGGTTTAGGGGTTTAGGGTTTAGGGATTTAGGGTTTAGGGCGTTGCTTACCGGTTGTTAGTAGGGAATTAGGGAGTACAGTGAGGTTATATAGGGATAATGGAGGATAAAATGGAAACTACTATATTATACTAGGGTATATACTGGGGTTATAGTAGAGAATAAGTGAATGCAGTCCCCATATTCTCCCTACATATTATCCCCTTATTCCCTGCTAAGAACGAGTAAGTTTTTTAAACATGTGGGTTTAGGATCCAAACGTGCTGGGACCATGAATGTAGACCCCAATATACTATGATGCTTTTCAGAGGGACTCCCAAAAAGGGCCCAAATTTCCGGAAACTCCCGTACATGTTGTTGTTCACATTTTTCTGTCTGCCGGGCTCAGTGGTCTTAGACATATATATATATACATACATATATATATAATTCATACATACGTATAGATATATATATATATGGGAGGATAGAGTTGGCATGTAGGATCCCAAGGAAAGTTCAGCAAATACCCCTTACTGTAACTTGGGGATATTAAGCTGCACGGAGTCGCGGCAAGTGTAGCAATAGAAGGAAAGAAGCTCGTACTAGCACGTGAAATTACCAGGAGCTAAAGTAGTGATAGCAACACCCGCCATAATTGAGTTTTTCAAGGTTATCCAGAGTAGAGCAGTCATATGAAGGGTCAAGGAGCATCGCTGAAGTGTGAAAGGCTGCTAAGTTTGCTTTCTTGGGATCAGAGCTGAGCTTAAGCTTTGGCTTCCTTTTTCTAGGCTTTAGGGTTTAGGGACTTGGTTTAGGGTTTAGGGTTTAGGGGCTAAACCCTAAACCCTCAACTTGTGATCTCAGCGCTTGCAGGGGTGTTGTTTTCCCAGCCTTTTGGACCGGCAGCCCCAATGCCTCGAGCGCAAGTTGGAACTCAAAGGAAGTTGAGATCTCTTTGTATATAACTTACTATATATTCCCCTGGCCCTATGACATCCCTGTATAATATAGTATATTTCTGTATTGCCTACTATCCCAAAAAACCCTAAACATATGAGCCTATGACATATTCCCTTATTCCCTACTAAGAACCAGTAAGGTAGTGGATTTACATAAAGGACTGCCTCTTTTGGGCTACCTTTTTCTTACTGGGGACTAGTAGGGAATAAATGAATGCACTATAGGTTTAGGTTTTGTAGGGAAGGTGGGGAATTAGGCATTATACTAGATAGGGTTTATGCAGGGATTTTGTTGCCTTATTCCGTGCTAAGAACCAGTTTTGCTTAAGTGCAGTAGCCCTGCAAATTAAAGTTGAAGAGCTAAGTCACTTTTCAGGCATTGTATCAGGCAGCTTGCCTACTCATAGTCTGAGAAAACTTGAGAAGAGATCCGTGCGAGGTGCAGGGTGCAGCGGCATCACTAGATGCTATAAGGGAATTTGTTCTGCCTGGCCTTCTGCACTGTCTTTACTCTGAAAGCTGAGTCATCTTGGAAATCTAAAGTAGAGTCTGCCCTCTTGAAGCGATTGTGATTCGCGCTTGAAGCTTTCAGGAATCCATTCAGTCTACAGCCCTTACAACTACTTAGGGCTCAGAGCCCAGATTGTTGTCAGGCGGCGTGGTCAAACTTGTTGGCAGCGGCGAGAACATTGTTCTACACTTGCAGTTCTTCGGTAACAAGGATGGGCCACTTTTGCCTGTCCCCGCATTGTGGGGTTTTGGATGCTCATATGATCACCAAGGCTAAGGATAATGCACATTTCGAATACTCTGGAAAACGACGACAACATGCATTGTGTCAACAGGTGAACTAGGATCAGGGGAGACCTTCGTTACAGCCTTGCATCTCACTGCTGTCATGGACCACATCCTGCAAGAATGCATGTACGATGAGCCCAGTAGATCATGGCAACTTTTTTCTTGACTCTTGATGCTGCTGGGTTCAGTCCAACAAGAGCAGGATGTGTTCGCATTCGGATTTGGCTGCATAGCTGCCTGCCTGCAATCAGTTCTAATTTCCAAGCACCGAGAAAGTCCGAAGCAAGTAGGCCTCCTCCTACTCCTACTACTCCTAATTACTACTACTACTACTACTACTACTACCCTGTACTAGTACAGTCCAAGCTTTTGTTCTTCATGATTGCTGCTACTCGTCACCTTGACTCGCCCATGTCCTGGTAACTCGGCGCACGTCGCCGCGGATAGGTCTCATACCGAGAATTCCTACCTAGACCTTGGATGCCCTTCCTTTTGGGTTATGCCCCATACATTTGTAGGGTATACCCCGGTAGGGCATCCAGGGTCCAGGTAGCAATATCTCCAAATGAGCTATATAGCTGGTTTCCAAAATTAGGGTCCCATGTTGGTACCCTTAAACTATCACCAAAAGGGGTCCATAACTTTGATAACAACCCATATAGTCTGAACTCCTAGTATTCCCCTGAATAAGGCCTAATAGTGCCCCCCTATATAAGCCCCCGCAGAACCCCCTTTCTAAGGAGTTTAGACTACTGCTCAAATGAAGGTCTACCCTACATTCGTATAACAGGTGCTTGATTGAGGCATTTGGCTTCCCGAAAAGCGGCAAGTTCCTGCCTGCGCTTCCTGTATTTGCGCCATTTTCACAAGAGCAGTAAGGAAATCGCCCATATACCAGAACCCGTAAGACAAATCCGTCCAATGGACGGACACGATATGTTGAGATTGGCCCAGGTGTGTTGGAGTTTTGAGCCGAATCAGCTCGATCAGATACGCGATGCGATGAAGCCGCTGCCTGGCCAGCAATCCATGGAACTTCTAAGTAAACTCAAACAGATGGAGCCTTGTTGAAGTGGGGGGGGGGGGTTCTTGATGGCAGGGCTTACTCAGGCGAGTGACAGAAGCTACGAACTGCTAGCTTACGACTACAACTCAAATGTTGTCTTCTCATGACGGACCAGAGATGTTCTGTTATTCCTCTCTGGCAACGGTCACGTGCCAGCTCTGCCCAAAGCCCCCGCATCACACCGACAGAAGGGATCCAAGACGGCCATGAGCCCCCAGCTCTTCCTGATAGTTTACCCATCTTCCTCTCGCCCCAACCTCCGGCGCCTATTTTAAACCCTTCACCCCATAACACCCCCAGGACACCCCGCCAAACCAGAGCTGCACTTATCACCTCCACGAGCCCGCTAGAGTCCAAAGGTTCCTGGTGCGGCCGCAAGAGCGGAGCTTCTCGGCACAGTCAGAGAGTCAGCCACCTGGGCCCACAAAGAAAGGGAGGAGGACGCCCTCGAAGATCCCCACATGATTGCACATGTGTTGCAAGTCCTGTTGTTTGAGGTACTGGTAACTCCCATATT
This sequence comes from Symbiodinium pilosum, assembly GCA_905231905.1. Classification (NCBI taxonomy): domain Eukaryota; class Dinophyceae; order Suessiales; family Symbiodiniaceae; genus Symbiodinium; species Symbiodinium pilosum. The sequence continues at coordinate 35,818 of CAJNIZ010045850.1, forward strand.
TGGTGTATGGGAGTCCCACCCTTGTCGTGATCTGCTTTGATGACACCCGTGGTGTTTCAGCTGTCAGCGCTAGTCGATTTCAATTGTTCTCATCAGCTTTCTTTCGCTGCTGATGCGGGCAGGTCTGTTGTGTGGCAACACTAGACTCTAGCCGCAGCCTCTCCTGCTGTCATATAACTATTACTACTATCGCTTTACTGTTCCTCGTGTTCCTCGTAACTTCTACCTTCCTCTTAGTGGGTGGAGGGGCCGTTTACTATTAGGGGAAGGCTTCAGAGGGACTTGAGCGAAGCTAAGAAGACGTGGCTCAGGTGGCTTTGAGGAGGAAACAATGAATTTTCTTCTCAAGCGGAAAGACGAGGTCAGATTTTGGCTATGCCAACAAGTTGGCTGCAGTTCGTAACAGTCGGCGAAGTTGTTAAGACGCCCAAGGGGTGTTGACAAAAGACGTTGCCAGCGGAGTCGATATGGCAATAAAAGCCATGAGAGTACCTGTAGAAGCAGTGGAAAGACGGTAAAGTGGTATCAGCAGTGTGAAGTGATCACGGGCAACCCACCGGCGCAGGCAGAGGGCGATGACGTCGGGGATGATGGTGATGAGCCTGCGCAAGAGGCTTGAGCCGCTGCTTGTATGTCACTGACCTTAATTCTGTTGCTGTTGTTATAGAAGCAGGAGAAGAAGCAATAAAATTGTAGTAGTAGTAGTAGTAGTAGTAGTAGCAGCAGTAGTAGCAGCAGCAGCAGCAGCGATGGCAGCAGCAGCGGCAGCGGCAGCAGCAGGTGTAGGGACGGCAGCAGCAGGAGTAGGAGGAGGAGGACTCGCAAACAGCAATACCAGTCCCACTGGTAGAATCCACGGCAGTAAGATCAACGACATCGAAATTCATCATTCGCGAGCAAGAAAAACTAGCAAAATAATCATCAAGATGCCCAAACAGGCGAAATGCATCACCCAGGACAAGTCCGGCACCCAGATGTTGGCTATGGATCTCGAAAATACACGGGGCTGCTCAAAACTATAGGTTACATTCTGGGTTTCCTCCAAAGGGTTTAGGGTTCAGGGTCTAGGGTTTATACAAGAGTAGTTTCCATTCTCTTCCACTATGCCATATTACCCCCCAGTATGCTATATAGTAGCTTCCATTGTCTTTTCCATTATCCCATACTACCCCAATATGCTATATAGTAGTTGCCATTTTCTTTTCCATTATCCCAGATTACCCCAGTATACTATTATATCGTAGTCTCCATTTTCTTTTCCATTACCCCTAGGGCATGTGAGGGTTGGGGTATGCTTGATACATGTCGTAGGGGGACCCCAAGTTGCAGGCGGCGAGCGTCCTACGAATTTCCGGGGGTGCCCAAAACACACGAGAACCCTACATCCTACGTGGGGCAGGGAGATGGGATGAATATTCCTCCACTGTTTAATGTCATAATACACAAGGGAAAACCCAAAAAACGATCCCTCAAGAGGCAGAGATGAGCCTTGAAGACAACGAGTTGACTTCTATGCTGAGGCACAAAACGTTTCTCTAAACAGGGTCCTGTACGCTACGCGTAGGAGTTGGAGCATGTAGGAGCCTACATGGTTGGTAGGAGTCTTGCTTATGGTTCGGGGCGCATGCTCCTTGTTGAACATGTTTGCCGGAAAGTCGGAAAGTCCCTTCGCATTGTCCAAGCTCCAGCATGTAGCAGTGTCAGTGAAGCAGCTGACATTTTCTTTCCATTCTTTGAGCCCTAACCCTAAACGGTAGTTTTCATGTTCTTGTCCCACCCCTTTTGTTTCCTCAACCCTAACTCCAAAACCCTAAGCCGACAGGTACCGATAGCACCTGAACCCTACACCATAACCCCAAAATCTACCCTATTATATGATAGTAGTTTCCCTTTTCTTTTCCATTATCCCAATATAACCCCAATATATCCACTATATATCCATGATGCCCGCAGCTGAGGATCATCCTGGCGTCGCACAGCCCTCTCAAGGAGAAGCTCGCACATTCTTACGCTCCTTGACGTGTTGGTGGGGGGTTCCCAAAATTAGGGGTACCTTTTTTGGGTTCCCATAATAAGGATTATAGTATTTTGGGGTCTATATTGGGGTCCCCTTATTTAGGCAAACTATGTGAAGAGTAAAAGTCACAGCAGAAAGCATCATGTGGCTGCGTAGCAGCAGTAGTGGCAATAGTCGTAGCCGTGGCAATAGTAGTAGCAGTGGCAGTAGCAGTAGCGGTGGTAGTTTTGGGTAGTGGTGGTAGTAGTGGTAGTAGTAGTAGTAGTAGTAGAACAAGTAGGAGAAGTAGGAGAAGTAGGAGTAGCAGTAGCAGTAGCAGTAGAAGCAGCAGGAAGGCGGCGAGTAGAAGCAAGAGAGAGAAACATGTACTGCAAAAGCGGTCCTCACCGCAGCAGTAATAGCGCACTTGCCGCAGCAGTATAAATATTTATGCCGCAGCACTAGTAGTACCGATGGTAGTGTTGTTGCTGGCTTTTCGGGATAGGACCAAGCCTTAGCACATTTCTCATTGCATCCCTGCTGGCACTTTCAAGTGCCAATTAGGCAGAACATCTCATTGCATCCTTCCTTGCAATTTCAAGTGTCAATTTCACAGTTCTGTGGACTTCTGTTATGGGCGCTGCCGCAGAGGGAGGAACTTTTGTACCACTTTCTGTATCCTACGTCCAGTGAACTTTGAAAATGTTTGTTTTTTGGGCGTCCTAAATGGTGCACGATTTTCTCAAGCGTACACCATCATCCCTTAAGCCTAAACTTCTCAACCCTCCACTGCTTAAACCCTAAACCCCTGAACCTCTCAACCCTAAACCCCTACGCCTCTAACGCCAAGACCACCAAGCCTAGAACTTTTAAACCCTATAACCTTCCTACTCCTACCCAAGCCCCAATCCCTAAGCCCTGAACAAACCCCAAACCCTAAACCCTAAATCCTAAACCCCTCGGGCCCTGACATTGAGTGTATGTCAAAGGCCCTGGCACAGTCCGTCCGACTCGGCTGCTTCGAGATGGTGGTGGAGAAGTCTATCGCCGAAACGAGGAGCTCCTGATGGAAGATTAGATGCAACAAAGGGATATGTAGGCATATAGGTCGGGATACAAAATTGTAATGGGGGTTGTTGGGAGTCACTTGGAAGATAAGATGGGGAATTTCATGGAAACTGCTTTCATACGGCGATTATAAGGGATGACTTCAAAGTTTTCCAACAACCCTTGTAAGCACGCGGTAGGATATACCCCAAAGCCCTTTCCAAACTGTTTGATTGCATTGTTTCGGCCTCGAGACTGCTGCAGTAGATGGTTTGCAGTACCTCAAAAGGTCTAACGCCTCCAGGTTGCGGCTCGGCATCAGTGTCCTGGGAAGACCCTGCTTCGGTGCCTGCTGACCCCATAAATAGAAACCCTACGAAGAATAGTTACTTAGCGTGATGCAGGTTTTTGTGGATCAACAGAGTGTTGACTTGGATGGTAGCCTAGTAGTAATCGGTCGGACATGCCTTTTGTCCGAGCAGAGGAGCATTCCTGAAACGCTGGCGGAGACTGGGGAGGTCAAAATGGAGGATCGTGGTGATTGAATCTGAACTGAGATTTCATAGCTTGAATTACTGCTGTGGTGAAGGTGCCTGGCATTGTAGGCGATCAGCTAGCTTTGAGGTTCAGGGCCGTTGAGTTTGGGTTTACTTGGAATGTGGCGTGACTGCTGCGTCAGCAGCTTTACGTAGCAGTCCGAGATATGAATGCTCAAAAATTTCAATGATCCAACACCCCTTTGTTTCGGAAAACGCTATGAATTCTGATGGGGCCTGGAATGTGAGTTGAGGAGGACTACTCTTTAGATTCTGCCATGTCCTTCAGGAAGTCTTTCTGGAGTTTCACCTAGCAAGCCAAGGGTGATTTGAGGAAGACCCTTCAAGTAAACTAGGGGCCTAGATACTTACCAATATTATGGTTCCATATCCCTCATATAATTATGGGCTATGGTACCTCAAATGAACCTCAACATGATATTGATACATATTTAGGCGCCTGTAGTACACAAAAGGGTATGGCTTCAGGAAGCCAAAGTTTATTTCTCTTGGTCACAGGCGCGTGCCCTGGCCAAGCAGATGGGCGCACTGCTCATGTTGAGGCCACAAGACGGTGGGATTTGAAAGTTCATTAAGTTTGCAATGGTTATTTGTGATCATATGCGACTAGATGGAGAGTTTTTCAAGAAATGGTCTTTGATTTTTTACGCTCATGCGTGCCTGGTATCTGCAAGAACACCCTGAGTCGTCACGAGAAGGGCTGATCCTAAGGATCGTGGGTCCGCGCACTGCTCTTGTGTTTAAGCGTGTTGAATCACAGCCGTCCAGCAGTCTACTGCCGGGGGTTTTATGTGCCTTTCTGGCAGCTCGACGTCAGTCTCTGTGCACAGTCAAGTAACAACATACATGCTCAGGATCTGAGGTACTCGAGGCGAGTCAAAGTTAGGCTCTGCTGCACTGTTGCTGACATCGGCGGGTTCCATGCAAGTTGCAAACCTCGGAGGTGCGATGTCAACTTGCACACTGACATCTTGGACACCCCTGACATCTTCTGGGACGAGGAGGGGCTGCGCAGCTCCTATGTGGATATCTGTAAGAACCGGGATGTTCTCATGATCTCACCTATGTAAAGCCTCAGGCGGCACCGCTGCCATACTGGGGTTCCAGGATATCCCAATTTTGCGAAGGCCCCAACTGGCACACTTGAAGCCATGTCAGGCACCGGAATTTGGAGAGTCTGGAGGTATAAAGTTCCATGAAGCACCATCTTGCCAGGAGAGGTTCGAGAAGATCTACGTGGCATGCAGAACCTACTTGGACATCGCGCCTTGTTCTCTAATTTGGGTCTGCAACTCACATAGGACATGCGCAGCAGACTGCAGGGAACTGCACGTGCAGCCGGCGAGCAAAGCAAAAAAGTCAGAGTGCAAAGGTATGACATCTGAGCCAGCAGCATGTGGATTCGCTTCAAAACTGCTGACGTCGAGCTGTCACACAACATCGGTCCCACCTCGCCCCATAACAGTTCCCCTGTAAAACTCAAAGAGGGACCTAAACACTGTTTCAGGACAAGCGTGTAGCATCTTGGCAGCAAGCTTGGCAATGAGCACAGCAAAGGGACCTCAAGCAAAGTGGCGCTCTATGGCTGTTTGTTTAGGGCTTAGGATTTAGGGTATATATTAGGGGTAAATAGGGATAATGGAAAATCAAATGGAAACTATTACAGTATATTGGGATAATATTGAGATTCGCTACTTGTTTGTGTCTGATCCTCGGCTTGCCACTGGTGACTTGTCGCTAAGGACATCCTGAATCAGCGGTTAGTTGTCCTGAAGGACCCTGGGACGGTCTCAGCAGCACTTCTAACATGAGGGCAGAGCTTGTGCTTTGTGAGGACTTGTATGACCTGCTTCAGAATAGCTTGAACGCGAGCCCGGCGAGGATTGCTTGTGTTCAGAATCCACATTGGCAGTCTTCTGACAACCCTGGCAAAGCAGCCACCGAACATGTAGCGTCCTTACTCAGCGCCCACAAAGAGGGATGGACGAGCATTCGGCGGCAGCGCATGGTTACTGTCATGCTAGAGTCTAGGGTCAAGAGGCTAGGGTAAACCAGGATGGTTTAAGGAGCCTGACAGAGTTGACACGGCAGTTATCTCATCCCAAACTATTGAAACTACTGGGTTCCTTGGTCAAGGTGTTGCGGAAGCCCCAACCACCAAATTTTTGGGTTCCTATTTTTCAGGGGCTTCAGGTTACCTAAATCCTAAACCCTAAACCCTAAACCCTATCCTCTTATCTGCCCTGGAAGGGCAGCTGGCCAGGTGAGCCACGAGACGCGGCTCGAGTGGATCGTGATTATATTGATCTTGGTGGAGGCAGGGGATATACAGGGTTTAGGGGTTTAGGGTTTAGGGTTTAGGGTTTAGGGGATTTTGAGGTTCTGGGTGGGGATTATAATGGGAATATAGGAGTAATTAATGGGAACAATGTGGAAGCTGC
>CAJNIZ010045851.1:0-17948 GCA_905231905.1 Symbiodinium pilosum
GTTTAGGGTTAAAGGGTTTAGGGTGAAAGGGTTTAGGGGTTTAGGGTTAAAGGGTTTAGGGTTAAAGGGTTTAAGGGTTTAGGGTTTAAGGGTTTAGGGTTTAAGGGTTAAAGGGTTTAGGGTTAAAGGGTTTAGGGTTATAAAGGGTTTAGGGTTTAGGGTTAAAGGGTTTAGGGTCAAAGGGTTTAGGGTTAAAGGGTTTAGGCTTAGGGTTGAGGGTTAAAGGGTTTAGGGTTTAGGGTTAAGGTTTAGGGTCTAGGGTTTTGGCCCTAATGGAAAAGAAAATGGACACTGCTATAGTATATTGGAGTTTTGTAGGGATATTGGAGCAGAAAATGGAAGCTACTGTTGAAGGTTTAGGGGTTAAGGGACTCGAGTCAGGGTTTGGGGTTTCGGGGTGAGGGGTTTAGGGATTTAGGATTTGGGGTTTAGAGTTGAGGGGTTTAGGGATCTAGGGTTTGGGGTTTAGGGTGCAGGGTGTCGGGTTTAGGGTTTGAGACGGATTGCCGTCCATTCTTCCGGTACGTGCGGTTGGCCGTTTGTAAGAGGGCTCATAGGTAGAGTGACATAGCGTTGTGTGACTGCATATGGGAGCTTTCTCAAACAGTTCTTGTATGCTGCCAAACAACTCAGTAGCTGAGTTGGTAACCGTTGACTTTTGGGAGCAGGCATCTCGGTACCACAGTAGCACCCTTTTTCCCTTTTCATTTTGGGGTCTCCTTATGAAAGCTGAAAATTGAGGAAACAGTACCCTTCGTATTTAGCGGGTTTCTGCTGAACCTAGGCATCATTCTAGTTGAAAGGATCAATTTCTACGGACGATGAAACTCAACAGCGTACGGAGAATCCCCTTGCAACGCATACAGAAGCCTGAAGACCTGGATCCCAAAGACATTAAGCCCTACACAGTAAGCCCTAGCGGCTTTGGGGCCAAAATTTCAAGACCTTTGCGGGCCTCGAAAGCTCCAAGAGGGGAGGATTTCTTTTCCTGGAATGGGGATTTTTGGGTTTAGGGTTTAGGGTTACTATACTTGGTAACTGTGAGTTCTATTTAGAAGTCTGAGGTGATACCGTTGGTAGTTATTCAGGTTTTCACACTACACAGTTTAGGGTTTAGGGCGAGAAGTGCGTAATGCAAGGAGGAAGTTATAGGGAAATTTAGGTTTTAGTATTTGAAGGTGTAGATTTTAAAATAACTTGTATGTTTTAAGATCCCTTAATCCCTATATGATCCTTCAAAAGCCATACAAATATAATGTGTATAGGGCCCCCCAAATCTACCCTAGTTTAGGGCAGAAGGTGTATATAAATGCCATTATATGGATCAACATCAGGCCAGAGGCCCTCTTTGCACGGAGCCTAAGGTTTAGGGTTCAGGGTTTAAGGTTTGGGGCAGTATCTGGACCACTTTCAGACCCTAAGCCCTAAACCACCTTAAACCCTAAATGCCCTAAACACCAAACGGCCAAACCCAAACCCTAAACCACCTAACTCTCACTCCTAAAGCGGTCCTCATTTTCTATTTCTTTGATTACAGCTGCCAGCTTTGATCCCAACACACGCAGTTCAGGTTCCGGGTTTAGGGGTTACCTAGACCCTCCAATGTAGTACCTCTTTGGTAGTCCTAATAAGAGTCCTATCCAAAAAGACCATACCAAACCCAAATAGGAACTACATTGAGGGGCTTAGGGTTCAGGGCTTAGGAGATACCCAAGTTCTGCTAGAGATCCTTGATACTTGTCAGGGCCTGGGTTTGCTTATAGAGCTACCAAAGAGGGTCCTTGAGTCCATTCTGTGGGGGGGGGGGGCGGCGCGTAGGAATGAAGCAGGCCCTCAATCCCGTTTAGGGTTTAGGGACCCCAAGCCTTGGACCTGAGCCCTTTAATCTCACGTTCTTTGTGGAGGTTGGAAAGCACTGAAGCAGCTGTATGCCTTGGAAAACATGCTTCTGCACCTCCGCAGAGAGAGAACAATTTTTCGGTTATACCCTGTCCACGGAGACGTAACTTTGAACCTTAGGGTTTAGGCTTTAGAAGGACCGTGGGCCTTGTTCGGCCCTTCTTGTGAATGTTGGGGACTCAAACTGAGGTTTGTTTGTTTACCATTTCTTTTGGAGTTTAGGAATTGCGTGTGTTGAGGTTTTAGCTTACTGGGGGATAGTAGGGAGCAAGGGAATACAATCCCTATATAACCCCTACAACATATTCCCTTATTCCCTACTCACCCCCTGTAAGTTAGGGGCCTAGATTTGGGCAGTTTCATTCAGCGAGTTTCATGGTTTTTGAATGGCAGGCTAGTACAATGGGCTCAGGGTTTAGGGTCTGAGAATGTCGAGTTTGGTTTACTTTTTACTCCACATGCGCATGAGCTTTAGTCGAAAGTCCTTAAAAAGGTGGGCATATAGTGGAGGGGAGTCTTATGGAGGATGCTATGAGTTTAGACCCTAAACCCTAAATCCTAAACCCGAAACCCTATATTATTGGGGTTACAAAGGGAGATGCTAGCAGTTTAGCCTTTAGATCACATGACTTTTGCCAGGATTCTGGGACAAGTAGAGCTTCGAGGTTTCGTTTCAGGGATGGAGGGTGTTGGTTTAGAAGCGATTTTGGGTTTAGGGTGCAATGGGCATGGGGCTTAACGAGATTTGTTTGATTCCGCGTGGACCACAACCCTCAACCCTGATGGTTTTTTTGGCAGGGTAGCTTCATTTTTTTTCGAAGCCCCCGCTGGGGAAGCACGGCGGACTTGATTACACGACGGGGCTTCTGCAGGTATTGCATACTGAGAAGACTTCTATATGCTTTGGCTTAATCAATAAACCCTGAACCCTGAATCATAAGGGTTTAGGGATTAGTGTTTAGGGTTTAGGGTACTAGAGGATGTTGGTATAGGGCTTAGGGTTTAGGGAAGGTAGAACCAAGTGGCAAAACGTGGGAATCAAATGGGCGCTGGTTTCTTGACTGGCTTATAGGGTGTAGGATTTTGTACTGAAAGTAGCACTGTCCCTTTGAAACGGGCTTGGTGCCTAAGTGTTTCATTTCTTTACCTCATTATCTCTTCCTGCATACGATTACACCACCCCATACCCTGAACTATAAGCTTAGGCCCCTAAATCCCAACATGTGAATCCTAAATCCCGAACTCCCGACATGTGAACCCTAAATCCCAACCTGTGAACCCTACATCCCTGACTGACTTCGTTACCAAGGAAGTGGTTTCCGACTGGAATTCGAATTCGGCTAGACAAGGCAAAGTTGCCAAGCAGAAAGACTCACTGTAGGATTGAGGTGTTAAGAGTTTAGGTTTAGGGTTCTCTGTCTTCCAAAGATGTAGCGGTTCAGGGTTTAGGGATTTAGGGTTAAGAGGTTGAGGGTTCAGGGCCTAAGATTTAGTTTGTTTTTTTGATGGCTGTCCTGAAAACAGATCTTTGCTTACGACAGTTCCCCAATGAGTCTGAACTCATTTTTAGAGGGTTTCGTTGCAGACCTAGGTTCATGGTTTAGGTCTAGGGTTTGGGGTTTCTGGTTTATGGTTTTGGGTTTGGCGTTTAGAGTGTCAGATCTAGGGTTTAGGTTTGGGGGTTTCGGATTTAGGGTTCAGGGTTTGGTTTATTGGGCCGTAATGTCAGCTGCATGACACTGGGCCATATGCCTGGGTTCCCCAGCAAAGGCCTTTGTCTTTCGGTTCCTAGGTTACTGCAGCACAGGTTTAAACGGGGACACGCCGTAAGAGACAAAAATGGCAGAGGCCGGAGGGGCATTTGAAGGTTTGCCAAGATTAGGGGTACCGTTTTGGGGGTCCCCATAATACGGATTATAGAATCGTGGGCTCTAGATTGGGTGGAAATTGCCATTTCTTGTCAGGAGGAGTCCAAGAAAAATTGATACAGGGTTTCCCATGTTGGCACTGAGGACGCCATGAAGGAAATGGAAACCGGGCTCGCTCCTGGGTTATATAACTTTAGGATATATAAAACCTAGAACGTAAAACTGGAGCCGTGAAGAGGCTTATAGCCATACAAATGATAGCATTTTTCTTGTTGATCATTGTTTAAGTACAGTCTTCCAGCCGTACCAGGTCCTCTGCCCCTGAGTCCCAAGCCCTTTGACCCTAAACCCTTCGCCCTAAACACCAAACTTGGGTTAGGTCGTAAATCCTGAAGCTGTGTAGTACCCGCCGCCCAAGTTGATGTCATGGAACGCTCTTTGCGGTCTTCCGAAAAATTTCTCACCACTCAAAAAAGAGGCCTTCCAGGGGCCTCCTCGGGCAAAAAATGAAAAGGACAGTGGGCTTCTTCTAGGGTTTGTTGTGAATAATGTAGTTGTAGGGAATTCGGCCTAATTACCGATATTACTCCTTGTCCCGTGTATAGTCCTTAAAGCATACGCCAAATCCATTTCGTAATGATTTAGGTCTCAACTCTACAGCAGCACCTTGGGCTTACAATCTTCGAGACTTCTTCGCAGTATCGCGGTCCGCGCTCGGCGCGTGTTCCAGTCCTCATAGCAAGTTCTGTAGCCAAATTTGCACGACTCCTGGGCCCTTTACGCCCCTTGCACTGTCGCTTCTTCCAGACATCGGTAAAACGCTTGAATAAACTCAAACCTTAAGCCATAAGCCCTCAGCGCTGAACGTCAAACGTTAAACACCAAGCTCCACCTAAACCGTACGCCCCAATCACTGAACCCAAGCCCTCAAACAACTATATTCGAGATACATGGGAATAATGGAGAAGAAAATGGAAACTATAGGGGCTACGGGGTATCTATTAGGGTTATATTGGGGTTAGATGGGGATAATGGAAAAGAAAATGGAAACTACTGTAATGGGCTAGTGTTTAATCCCTCATCTCAAGACCCACAACCCAAATCCCTAATCCCCAAGCCCCGGCCCCCGAAATCTCAAAAGCTAAACCGTAAATCCCAAGCTCAGCCCCAAATCTCCAGACCAAAACCCTAAACCTCAAATCCCCGCACAGCCTACTCTTATATACCCCCCTCAAAATAGGTCCTAAGGTTTGACACCTCCAAACCAAGGGTTTAGGGGTTTAGGGTTTAGGGACCCTATTAAAAGCTAAAGTCCATGTAGCCCATTACAGTAGTTTCCATGTTCTTTTCCATTATCCCCATCTAACCCCAATATAACCCTAATAGATACCCTGTAATCCCTATAGTTTCCATCTTCTTCTCCATTATCCCCATATATCTCCAATATAACCCTAATATATACCCCAATATATACCCTGTAATCCCTAAAAAGCTACGCCGCAGGAGAGCAAGCTGCCTAAGGAGACGTTTCAGGTCATCATCAACGGAACCTTGAACCTCAAGGGTTTTTGGTGTAGGGTTTTCGGGTGTTTAGGGTTTAGGGTTTAGGGTTTTGGGGTTTAGGGTTTAGGGTTTTAGGGTTTAGGGTTTCCTTGAAGGTTCATGGGACTTAGTGGTCACCTTTAACTGTACTTGGGGTAACCTTTGCAAGCCCAGTTTGGAGGATGATAGGTAAGGTCATATGTCTCGTGACAGTAGTCGCTAGTTCCCATAACCCTACACCCTAGTCTAGTGACCCTTCAAGTAGGGTTTGGTGTTTTGGCGCCTTTTAGTTAGAGAGCTTCAGTTTAGGGTTTTTAGGCTCTAGGGTTAGAGAGCTTCCGTACTTTGTTTTGTGATTGCTGATTCGGCCTCAGGTTTCGGCAGGACTTTGGTACGGTTTAGGGCTTATATGTATGGGAACCCTAAACCTTAACTGTTGGGCTTAGGGTTGAGGCCGTAGTTTCTTGTTGTTCAGGGGCCGAGCTTGGCATCTGGCTGTAATAAGGGTTTCGAGGCTGGAGGTTGGCTGCCGGGCTTTCCCAGACCCAAAGGATCCCCAAAAATGGAACCCTTTAAAGGGGTTTATAGGGATCTATATAGGGGTTGTAGGGTTTAGGGATTAGGGTTTAGGGTAAAGGATCCAAAAAATGGACCCCCCCCCCAGTGTAAAACCATTACTACATCGGGAAAACTAGGGGAATGTTAGAGGGTTCCATTGTTTGGATCCTTTAGGGGGTCTGGGTTTTTGTCTACAAAGTGTAGAAGCTTAAGCAAATATTCATAATGTGGTCCTAAGCTCCGTTTGAAACTATCACACCACAGGGTACTTGCGCGTCAGGATTCTGGGTTCAAGCTACATTCTGTAGCGGTTGACTTTTGAGGACCCCGTTCAAACGTTTCAAACATATGCCGCTACCTGCCCGAAGCCATCAGCAATATACGTACGTTTAAAGCCAACAACCAGAGTATGCCAGCACTTTTGATCTTCCAGAAGAAAAATCAATGGGTACAGAATTATCTCCCTCATTCTGTGTCCTTCGTTTTCTCGCGAAGTCACAGGTCAGTAGTACTTGATCTTGGGGCGATCCCAGAGTCAGCAAAGTGGAGTAAGAACAGGATTTCGAGCCCCAGATAGGATGTAAATTGGGCCCAAAATGGGTTCCTGTAAATTCATTTTGGGCCCGAATGGCATATCAGTTGGGTCTTAGGGTTGGGGAGGGTTCAGGGCTTGGGGTTAAGGGTTCAGGGCTATCTACCCTGGAACCCTTCCAAAAGTCTTTGAGCCGCCATGCACATAGAATAATTTTTTGCTTTCAGGGCCTACCGTACCCAACTGGGGGTTATTCAACAGTGAGGTCTTATTCTTTGGGGTGTAGAATCCTAAGCCAAAGGGTTCAGAGTTTAGGGTATATGCTCTAACTTGTCTTGCTTCAACCACGAGAAAAACGCTGCTCAGATGGTGTGCCAGGTGCTGGTTAGATTCCGTGGCTCAGGGGGATGGGGCTTGCCATTCTGAACACAAAGCTGGAACTTCATGTGATCTTTAACCCAAAGTTCATGCGGCGGGGTTGTATATAGAGATTTCAATGCTTGCTGCGAGACTCTTGGATGTGCAGCCACACAAAAAAAACTTAAACCACGCACCCTGAGTGGTGTCGCCCAGGAAAACCCGTAGTGACAAAGAAGTGGGACAACTTCACGGCCAGGACCTTGGAGTATAGTCCCCCTTGAGTGGATAGAATATGGCTTTGGGTATATTTATCCCACTATACCCCATATTCTATCTACTTAAGGGGGACTATACGTATCTTTGCAGTAAAAGGGTCTTGTAATTTTGTCCCTGTGCTATAGACCTTGTGGGCTTTGGAAAGAACACTGCGCCACTTGCGATATCCCAACGCTCTGAACCCTACACCCTAGACAGTTCCGATTGCAGGATTTTCTGGCCCTAAGGGTCCAAGGACCCAAATAATAGGGCCCCTTGAAAGGGTTTACAGGGGGTATATATAGGGAGATTTATGGGCACTACATAGGGGTATGTAGGACCCAAATAATCAGGGTTTTAGGGCCCAAATACTATAAGATTAATGGTATTTGGGCCCTAAAACCCTGTTATTTGGGCCCTTGGACCCTTAGGGTTGATCATCAACAGTATGTTTGGTCGATGGAGGGGGTCCCCGATTGTTTTTTGTTTATATGGCGGGCAGGTTCTTTCAAACGCAATGAATCCTAAACCCTAAACCAAACCCTAGGCCCTAAACACTTAACTAGGGGAGTTGAGTACCATCAACCCAGTAGGGTGTAGAGGTACAACGGACCCTATTCATGCATCATCTGAGGGGCTTCTAAAGTAAAACCCCTCATACCATACTCATAGAGATATTATGGCTCTCAGGATTACGGTTTTTGGCTTTGCGCCACCACAATGTAAGGGCCTTCTTAGGGACGAGGACTACTAGGGCAGACTGTGCCTTGAGTTTTGGAGCGCGTCGTTGGGAGGGCCTTGGTAGTCCCTACGAAAGCACTTGAGAACTTTGGTGTGTAACAATTTCATCTTGGATAAGTACTATTAAGGGATTAGGATATGTGCTAGAGTTACGAGGGTCCTGAATATACAGCTAATAAGATTCCGTTCTCCTGGAAATTTGTCCTAGTGGTTGTAGCTTTTCATGCAAAGAATCAAACCTTTTGGGTTCAATCAATTAGCATCCCTAGCTGCAGCTGATTGTAAACGGTCGCGTGACCTTGAAATCGGGCTCTTAATCTCTTCCCATAACTGATCCCATAGTTGAGTGACTCCTCTCGGGGGCGCGCTGGATTTTACAGCAGGGGAAGGGAATATCATGTATCCCCTAAACCTTAAACCCTAAACCTTGAACCCTAAACCCTGAGCCCCTTGTAATTGAGGTTATTCTAGGATAGTTGGTGGGGAACCTAGAGGTCATAGAACAAGTGGGGGGTTTAGGGTTTAGGGTATCGAACCCGTAAGAATAACATTCCCTGAGAGTCCAAAGACCCAAATAGGGTTCTAGGGCCCAAATACTCTTTATATCATAGTTTGGGCCCTAAACCCCTATCCGTATAGATGCCCCCTGTAGCCCCTTTAAAGGGGCTCTATTATTTGGGTCCTTGGACTCTTAGGGATTGTTTCAGGGCGCCAGCTCTCTTCCGGAAGCTTTGGAAATGGCAGGGGGTTAGAACGTGGCTTAATTTCCCAAGCTAACATGAGCTATAGTCTAAACTCGTTAAAGGGGGTTATATAGGGACTACTTGTGTAGGTTTCCTACTATACGGCTGATTAAGGCGGATACTAGGAGTTTGGACTGTATAACACCTGGAACCTCTATGGACCCATTTCAGCGCACAAAAGGTTTTGGGATGTGGGGGCGATAGCATCCCTCAGCGTAGCTACTGGCAATATTCTGCTGCCAGTTTCCGAGCCTGGTTAACGTGTTGTTGCCCTAAAACCCTAAAACCCTAAACCCTAAACCATTTGGAGTTTCAGGTGTGATAGAAGTGCTGTCATAAAAGAAACGTTCTTCCCTGCAGGAGCGCCTTGCCCATAGATTTGAAGGAAGGCTGTGTCTTCCTTTCTTGCGGGCTTCTTGGGGCTTAGGGTTTAGGGATTTGAACCTTAAACCCTAAACCCTAAACCCTCAGGGTTTGGGGTTTAGGGTATTTGGTTCAGGCTTTAGGATGATGGGTCAGTCCTGAGCCTACTTTCACCTGAACCCTTAAGTCCGTTATCACAGACTGTAGCACCTAAGCCCAAGACGTTGATAGGAGCTGTAGTTGAAACTTCTCAGAAGGGGTTTATGTAGGGGCATTGTATAGGGGACTATTATGGGGTTTGCTAAGGGGGATACTAGGAGTTCAGACAAATTTTAACTCCCACATAACCTTATATAGCCCCATTGAAACCCCATATGACCCCCACTGTTGATATTAAAAGCCCTGCATGACCACAGTATACTGTGACACCATAATTCCCAAGGTATAAGGTGCTTAGGGCCATGCAGGTAACCCTCCCTGCTCCCTTAGTGAGCCATGTATAATCCCGATCAAATGAAGCCCTAAACCCTAAACCCTGCAGAAGCCCCGCAGGTGGAGTGTAACCCTAAACCTTAAATTATTAACCCCAAACCCTGAACCTTAAACTCTTAACCTCAACCCTAAACTCTTAAGTCTAAATCTTTGACCTTAAACCCTAAGCCCTAAACTGTCAACCCTAAACCTTAAACCATAATAAATCCAGAAGCCCGGCAGGTTGAGTGTGAGTCTGGCCTGTGGCCCACAGATCGAGCCAAGATCAAGCAGCCTGGCCGCGATAAGGCTTCAGGTGATTCTAAGCCAACTTAAGGCTTTGGGGTTTAGAGCGTAGGGTTTAGGCAGGATTTCAGTATCAACCCCTTTTCCTAATTCCAGACCCTAAACCCGAAACCCTACATCCTGTAGAAACCCTAGATGCAGACGATTCTGCCGACGGGACAGGCCTTTTAGGATCATGTGCACGTTCCTTATGCTGTAGTACACTAAGGGATGGTCCAACTACCCAAATACTTGAGTTTTAGATACCAACAACCATTCAGATCATAGCGTTGGGAGCCTAAAGCCCTACTAGTTTAGGTACTTCGACCTTTGGCGGTATCCTTATCACTCCCTACCCCTGCCCCATGTTAAGACAAAACGCACATAAGCCTCCCCTTAGGGTGATCGTAGTCTACCAGCGTGGTGCTCGTTCAGATCAGAGAAGCATAGTTATCTGTTTTCAGTATGTAGACGAGAAGCACCAGGCGTTGCCACAAGTTACAGGCAAGAAGCAAAGCCTAGGCCCTAAAGAATGGTACTGTATTTAGGGTTTCGGTTTGACACTGTTAGCTTTCAATGCCCCAAATGTCATTAAAGTGGAGAGGATGGGTTTTCATAGACCCCGCCATGTTTAAGAATGGGTTTAGGGTTTAGAGTTCTGCCGCAAGGATATCGGTTTCTTCACGTGCACATTCAGTAAGACTTAAAATGCCCATGCCCCAATACCGAAACCAGTATCCTTTCATCACCAACCCCTGATCCTTGAACCTTCGAATAAACCATAGGGCGAGTTGCCCACTCCCTAAATCCCTAACCCTCATTCCCAAAGTCCACGCACCCTAATCCGTAGTCCTTACTACTGGTTCAAGCCCAAACTCAATTGTGGCATGTATGGGCCGACAGTATGCCCCTGTATTCTAGGTACTTTACATAAATACATTTATACATATATGTATAACCCTGAACCCTAAACCCAATATGTATAACCCTAAACCGTAAACCCAACCAACCCCAAACCCTAAACTCGACGGCACCCGCATCCATCATGGATTCAACTAGTACCCCTTTCTATACTTCCCCTTTAGCTTCCCCCTTAAGTCACCTTCATTAGGCTTAACTACCCCTAAATGACCTTTATTAATGGGGGAAGCGGGGGGGTAGCATAGATGGGGGTACTAGGAGAACCCATGAACCCAGGGCCGAGATGAGTAACATCTTTGAGACTGCCATGGTGTCTGCTCATGAGTTCAAGTCCGAAGGCCACGCGGTCTGGGGTTTAGGGGCGTAGGGGTTTAGGGTTTAAGGGTTTAGGGGTTCAGGGCTTTGGGGTTTAGGGGTTCAGGGTTTAGGGTTTAAGGGTTTAGGCTCTAGGGAGTATCACGCCTACCTGGGGAAAAAGGTCGTTGTACCCGTCATTTTGGCATACTTACATTTTTTCAGGGTCCAGATTACTCTCTAGAGGTTGAAAGGGCAGGGCGTTGGGCTTAGTGGAGAACCAACTGATAGATTGAACATGAAAACACCAATCCCTAAACCCGAAAGCCCTAAAACCCTAAAACCCTAAACCCTAAAGCCCTAAACCCTACACCGGAGATCAAGTCCAAAGCGAGGTGCCAGCCTGTTTATACAGGGTTAATGTAGACCCACATATTTGGATCCCTGTTATCGTAATCCCTGTTAAGGTGAGGGGGTTTCATTAATCAGGGGTCAGGGCTAAAATTTCCTCCAAAATCAGGGGTGTCCGTAAAGTAAGGAGTATAGTACTTGTGGGTCTATATTGTGGACCCCCCTATTTTGAGAAACCACCATTTAGGGATTCATGTGTAGGATCTTTGAGGATTAAAAGTCTGAAGCCAGGGGTGACCAGGGGCCTCAAAAGGTGGGATGAAGGTAGGTTAAAGGATCCTTAGTATACACTCTACTATATTGGGAATCCCAAATCCTAAACCTTACGGGTTATTTCCTATACCTCACCTCCCTTCATCCCATCTTTTGGGCCCTGTGCAGTGAGTGGCTTCCAAGATGTTGAGGCTTTTTGAAGGCGCCTGGCTCCATATGAGCTATAGTCTAAGCTCCTATATAGGGGATTATATAGGGGACTATTAAGGGGTTATTAAAGGGGATACTAGGAGTTGAGACAATGGCTCCTTTTTGGGATACCATTGAAACTATAACTGTCCCTAAGCCACCCCAAGCCAAAAACCCTAAGCGCCAAACGAAGCTTAAAATCACAAAGCCTGTCTAACAGTGGGCCAGGTTTCCGGATGGAAGGGTTAAAGTGTAGGGTTTGGGCTTCAGGGTTTCATTCTGGCTTCTCCAAGCGCTGGCCCCTCTTGCTATCCCCTCTAGGCCCCTCAATAAATGCCTGCTATAGTTAAGGAAGACCAGGCAGTAGGGAACCCATGATTTTAGGGTTAAGGGTCTAGGGTTAAGTATCTAGAGTCTAGGATTGAGGGTTGGGGGTAAGGTGCGCAGGGCTTTCAGGATGTAGGGCTTTGGGTCGAAGGCCTGTGTCCTAGGTTTTAGAGTTCCAGAAATGCGGCTTAGGTTTGAAGCTGCAACCCCCAGGATCCTTACGCAGGGTTTAGGGGTTGAGGGTTTAGGGTTTGGGGTTTAGGGTTTAGGGGGGTTTAGGGGTTGAGGGTTTAGGGTTTAGGGGTTTAAGGTTTAGGCTCCGTGGACCCTTTGAACTTCGTAGCCCTATGCCTCTGAGGAAACTTCAGGCAGGTAGTTTCAAGAAGGTATGCCCTACGAGACCTTAGATACCTCCCAAACTGCCCAAAGAAGAAACAAGCCTTATACAAGCCTTTAAGGCTACCCAGCTTGTAACTCTTCACCTGGAACCCGTAGCCCTAAACCATAAACACTTCTAAACCATAATCACTTTACACTAAACCCGGAGTTCTTGGCCAAGAACCATACACCCTGAAACCTCAACTCTGTATAACCCCTTGATTGAGCCTTTCTATAACCCTCAATCATGTCGCAGGTGACTTCAGTATTGAAGATCCGTCTCTGAAGCCGCCGAATGCCCCTCCCATGCACGAAGCTTGAAATGTGGTTTTAGGGTTCACTGCTAAGGACCTGGGACTTAGCATATATGATGTAGGGACCAGGGTTTAGGAAGGGGGCTTTGTGTGTTTAGGGCTCATTGTTGAGGATTTGGTGGTTTGCGTATTTGCGAGCAATGTTCTTACGTTTTCAGGCTCGGGGCCAAGGATCTACCGCACGAGCTCAGGCTTCAGCAGAGGGTGGGTCTTAAGAGGATTGAGCAAGGACTATAGGGCCACCAACAAACCAAGCAGAGCCCCGTTGGCATTCCCAATCCCCAAAGCAAGGACCGTACCGTAGTCATACAACAGTCATTGGGTCCTAATTGTAGGTAGGGGTTGGGGTTACATGTCGGAGACCTTGTTTATCATTAGGGGAGAGGGTTGTTACATAGTAGGGGGGGGGGGGGGGGGGNNTAGTTAAAAAAAAACGGACATGAAAGAGGTTCATGGGTTCAATGTAAGCTCTCAAGTCATCATGCGCATGTGGCTTCTGGGGCCATGAACTGAGGAACATTGTTTGCATTCTCCCCAAGCATGTAAACCCTAAAGGAGGTGAAACTGGAGATGCATACGAGTGCAACGAGTGCCACGTATCACACTTTTGAGCCGATCTTGGCACACCTTCTGGCCAGTGTGGCTTCTGCCACAAAGACTGGCGACGTCCAGCTCTGGGCGGAGGGGCGAAGTGCCCAAGCACTCCATCCTCTGGCTCATCGAGGTTGATTTTATAGGGATTTAGGGTTTAGGGTTCACCCGCTTCCCGGGACGCTTATGTCACTGAGATTGGCCGGACCGCAGGTCATGTCCGCGGAACAAGTAAAAGTTTTTTGATCGGCAGGTGTGTGCTGCTTCTGCAGCGCGGCCTCTGCCGATTGCCGTTGCTTAAAGGTACACTGCTCTGAAGTGCTGGTGTCTTTATCGGGCCCCGTTGAGGGATCATGTTCGCTTGTGGGACATTGCTAGCATGATTCCTTCATAGCCCTTGCTCAGCTACTGCCTAAGCCGCCCCAAACAGTGTCCCTGCTAAATGGTCTCTGCCTGGCTCTTAACTTGAAAGCTTTCCTAGACTTCGCCGATGTACAGTACCTAAAAATATGTACCTACAAGACTGTATCTTTACCTTTTTCTAGGTACACGGTGCCTTCAGGAAGCCCATTTGTTTTATGAGAAGAGGAGGGTCCTCATCTTCGCTTCCCCATACCTTGTGTTCCCTTGTTCTGTTCTTCCGAGCTCATTTACAGCAGTTTTCTGGAACCCCGGATTCCTTTCTTCCGCATTTCCAAACAAAGATTCAATATTAGGGTTTAGGGTTTAGGGTTGTAAACCCTAAAACCCAAAGCATGGTGACAGGACAAGGCATTTTCCAGAGCCAGAACCCGAGCCAGAACATGCCTCTGGTAATCCAGGGATGGAACAAGTAGTACCCATTTTTCGTCTTTTACATGGAGGTTGAAGGTAACTCTAACCCAAGTACATTGGTATTTAGAACCTGGTTACAAACCCCAGGTCCCCTAATACAGCTTTAATTAGGTGATAAGTACAAGGTTAGGCTTGCCTTAAAGTTATTGTAAATTTCCAAGTGCTGAAACGCAGGCTCCTGTATAGGTTTCCTTATTTGGGCAGAATAGAAGTGACAAACTCAAATGTAGGATACAACCATGCTTTGAGCATTTTGATCGTTCTCAAGTCCCATAGTTAAGACTCTGAAGATTCACATGCCATAAAAGGAGGGGCCCCCAAGTTATGAACTTATATATAGAAGTCGCGTGACTACTACTCATCGGATTTAAAACCATACTAAACCTCATTACAGCCCACTTTATGATTAGCGGGCCCCTCCATGTAGAGCTTGAAAGCCTAGGTGCTGCAAACCGTCTAGCAGCTTCTTTCTTGCCCTTGTGTGAAGATGACCCGCCCAGTCTGCGGTTCCGTCATACAGGAATTTTCTATCCGTGTAGAATCGTTAGAAAAGCCCCGTACCCTTTGTATGCTTCGCATGTAATCCCAGGTTCCCTTGCCGGCCCCTACGGTTGTGACTCCATACCCCAGACCCTAGACCCCGGACGATGATGCTGTGATGTCGAGAAACTATCATGTGATAGGTTGTCAATATGTTGTAACCTTTCTTGGCGCATATGTCGGCCCTCGAATATTTGGTAGTTGCCAGACATAGGGAAACCCCAACACAGTCCGCCAGATACTATAATCTTCATCAAGGGGGCCCACAAAAAGGAATCCCTAATTTGTGAAACCCTCGCCTACTAGGGTACCCAGCAGGGGACTATTTATGTTTGACAACCCCGTAAAACATCCTAAGCCATCGTAAACCCCTAAACCTTAAACTTGTGACGCAGCACGAAGGATCCCATCACTTGGGTTGCTCCGACTGTTGTTTTCTGCTGCGACCGCCTCAGCTTGGGTGGTTATCAAGGATGTTTAAAAGGGGCTGAGGGTTTAGTTTAAGGTTTAGGGCTTAGGTAACTAGTTGTATTTGTAAACCAGTTCTAAGCCCCCTAACTCCAGCAATGCGATGGTAGTTGGGTTGTGTGTACATGTATATGCATATTTCTATATACATATATCTGTATAGATATATTGAGGTTATAATCACCCTGAACCTCCAAGAAGTTTGCTATGGCTGGAGGAAATCCTGCACCACCCGATGAAGGGCAATCTCAGTAGTCTTGGGATCTGAAGTAGAGCAGATAGCTTCATACACTGCCTCATGTCTCAGAATTTAGAACTTGGCTAAAGTTTGGGCAGGGGTTTACGGATTCGAGTTTTTCTGGGCAGCAGGCTTAAGGTGAGAGATTAGAAGCGTGGCTTGATGTTAAGCAACATAAAACAAATTACCAGTATCTGGAACCATACTGTGGATAGAGGCAGTCTTGCACCACCCCCTGATGATGATGATGATGATGATGATGATGATTACAGTACTTCGGGAATCCTAGCAGGTGCAATATTTCCTACATCTGCTGTAGTAATAGTTCACATATATAGCAATGTAGCTTCGTTCACAGCCCTCACAGCAACCCAGCCTAAGCCCTAAAGCCTGAACCCTAAGATCCTTGACCCTAAACCCTAAACTGCGTGTTTGTTCCGGGGAGTATGCATTGGGACCCAGAGAGGATACAAATCCAGGTTGTGTCCTCAGTTTAGGGTTCAAGGTGCAAGTACCCAAAAGTTGGGCCCTTCAAATTGGTTTTGAAGATGACTATGGAATTATAGGGATATCAATATCGGGTTTAGGGGTACAAGTCTCCTATACTTGGGTACTCGGGGTTTGTGTCATAGTAGTTGGAGTATATCTTGGGAAAGGTAAGAACATTCAGTAGTTGGGCCATGATGAGGGTATACTTCGTATATACACTATGTAGGCCCCACGATACTCCCGTGAAAAACCCTAGACCCCAAACCGGGTAGCCCCTTGACAATCCCCTCAAAAGGTTATGGCCGATAATGTCAGAGGCCCTTATTTCCAACCGTGGACATCCACCTGAGCCTTGCTTAATTCACCGTTTTACTAGAGTAATCCTATACCCTGAGACCAGTTACAGGCTCCAGGTTGTCAGGTGCAGAACCCTTGTTCATAGTGCATCGTTTGCTCTCAATAGCGCTTAGATTTTCTGGTATTTTCCATGTTGGAGGTCCTTTCTTCCTTATGAAACGAGCCATAATCTAAACTATTCAAAACGGACTACGGGTGTGACTAAGGGGGATACTAGGAATTCAGACTATAGCTCAAATTGGTTAAGATTAATACCCAAAGGGATGCCTTGCTTGTCATTGCTAGGATTTAGGGTTCAGGGTTGTTTTTGAGGAAATCTTGCTCATCTCAGGATACAATAAGTACTACAATTACCATGTGAAGTTTAGGGCTTAAGGTGATAAAGATTTCCTCTAGTGAGCTACAAGATGTGCAACAACTTGGTGCGTTTCATGAAGCTTGAAGCCATGAAGTCATAGATATTCAAGAATTCCACACTTCAGCATGCCATATCCCCAAACCCTAAACCCTAAACACCAAATACCCCTATACCGTCGTAGAATGAGGTGCCCTGCTTGCCCCAATTCCTATACCTCAAACGTTTGATAGCCCGGAATCCTAGGGTTTAGGGTTTAGGGCAGAGTCTCCTCTATTCCCTAAGGTTCCAAGGACCCAAATAATAGGGTTCTAGGGCCAAAATACCGCTAATATTATGAGGGATCCTATTGATTCAAGTTGCCGAAGTCCAGAGTGTCAGACGTGCACAACAAATCGTGAAGGGATTGTGGTACGAGGATATGGGCTTTGCAAAACAACCTGGGGTCCTTCCCACATGTGAGTAAACTATATATTCAAGGTATACAAAGGGGGGCCGTGATTTGTTGAAAGCCCCCGTATAGGGTCTAGGGTTTAGGCCCCCGAGCCACTAAGCCCTAAACTCTAAACCGCAAACCCTGAGCCCAAAACCCCAAACTCTCTAACTCTAAGCCCTTAGCCCTAAACCCAGGTCCTAAAGCCCAAGAATCGCAAAACAGCGAGGATCCTGGCATTTCGGAGGCATGCCTTTGATATTAAACATCCTGCATGATCTCAGTAGGCTATAGGGTTTAGGGTTGAGCGATAATTCCCAAAGTAGGAAAGTATTTCGGGTCATGCAGGACTTGTAGTATCAACCGTCTCAAGGGAGCATGAAATGCAGTGTGAAACCCGACCTGAATGCCTAAACCCTAGAACCCTAGAACCCGAAACCTTGTAGTTTTCGAGCTACACTGAAAGAATGGGCTGTAGGCCTCTAAGCTACAGCTAGCCCTAGAACTTCAAGAGCGTAACCCCAAACCCTAAGCCTTAGGGGTTTAGGGTTTAAGATCCTAATCCCTACACCCTAAGAACTTCCCTAGCACAAAACCCCTGTGCCACTAGCAGTTGAGGCGTTTAGGGTGTGGGGCTCCTATAGCATATACTATAAAATCTTCCTTCTGCAACTCCCTATGACAAGGCCCCTAAACCTTATGCACGCAACCTGCCAGAAGTTTCCTATTATGAGCCACCAGAAGTTGTCCTTACAAAAAAGAGACCGGATCTTCAGGTGTACTCTTGGTCCTGGGCTTAGCAGATGCTGCGTTGGTGAGCTCTTCCTTGTGTGGGGTTTAGGGGTTTAGGGTTTAGCGTTTAGGGTTAGGGGGTTTAGGATTTAGGGTTTAGGGTTTTAGGGTTTAGGGTTGATGGTTTAGGTTTAAGAGTATGAGGTTTGGGTGTAGGTTTTAGCGTGTGGGGTTTAGGGTTTAGGGT
>CAJNIZ010045851.1:18048-42759 GCA_905231905.1 Symbiodinium pilosum
GCCCAAATACTAAAATATCAATGGTATGTGAGCCCTAAAGCCCTATTATTTGGGTCCTTGGACCCTTAGGGCTATAGCATATACTATAAAGTCTTCCTTCTGCATAAAGTCTTCCTTCTGTAATCCCCTATGACAAGGCCCATAAACCTTATGTAGGATTCAGGGCCTATAACCCCTCTAAAGGGGCCCTATTATTTGGGTCCTTGGGTCCTTAGGAATAGAGGAGACTCTGCAGTAGTAGTCCTATGTTAACCTTAAGATCCCCGAATGTTCCATTCCCTCGTTCCCCAAACCCTCAACCCTACCCACCGGGTGAGTAGATGACCCTAAACCCCAAACCCTGAACCCTAAACCCTGAACCCTAAACCCTGAACTGAACCCTAAACCCTAAACCCCAAACCCTGAACCCTAAACCGTAAACTGGGTTTGGGCTCAGTCTTCCTTCATTAAAAAAAGCTTCAGGGCTTTGCCAAAGTTTAGGGTTTTAGGGTTGGTCTTTGAGACGGCTTCAAAAAGAAGCCACTAAACTTGGGTCATGATTGGTCAATACATTTCCGTGGGCTCGAAGTCTACAAATATTACCTACGCTGGGCTCTAGAACCGTCAGTGTTGACCTGCATTTGGCTATTGATTTGGGGCCCTAGGGATTGAGAACATCCATACCCATCCCCACCCCATCTCATACCCATTTTGCTTGAGCATGCTTACCTATTCTGAGTGCTACCAAGACTCGGAATCCTTCCCAACCATTCCGCTGTAGCACGCGGCCTCCAAAATGGCCAAACAGTTTGCAAGCCTTTGAACCATGTCCTCATATCTTAGCCCTAAATCCTACAGGTTCACACCCCTAAGAGCTTTACCTTCTAAATGCTGCACCCTGGGCGCTCAATCCAAAATCCTAAGCTGAATCTCCCCGGAAAAGGGACGCCTCAAATAATGAACTCAGTTGAGTAGTATCTTATTCGGTGATCCTAGATTCCCCTAAATAATGTGAGGCTACGTCCTCCTTTGGCCATGGTATTTTGTAAGAGGAACATAATCTCACTTGGTTCAACCAACCCTAAACCCTAAACCAAGAAACGCTACTCAGTTGATCTACACCTTGCTGCTGCTGTTCATTCCACCGTTGCGGAAGGCAAGTATTCGCCTGAACCTCCAATACGTGCTGTCTCCCCAAACGCGGCTTATGGTTTAGGGCTTCGCGTTTAAAACTCCACCCGCTAGTATTATGTGATATTATGTGCATATATATATATATGTATGTATCATAGTATACCTGGATGCGAATATTAGTTATATATATATATATGTAATAGTATGCCGAATTCGGAACATTTGATATCGGCGGGGTGGGGAGTTTATTTTCAGTATTAGGAAGAGGCGGTTACAGGTGGGCTCATCTCTTGAAGCTGGGCTTGCATTCTATTCTGCAATATTTTAGGTGGACCCCCCACCCAGTAATAGTGACTATAGGGGATAATAGGGGTTGTATTAGGATCCTCTTATATTCCTATTATACCACTATTACAGGGTGGGGGGTCCTCCTAAGCAATATTGGACCTCCAACCCTTGTTGAACCAAAGCCCTCAACCCAAGACCTATAGATGCAGAGTGTTAAACCCTCAAACCCTGGTGGGGACCCGTGTCGAGTTTGGGGATAGTACGGCAACTACCCGGGAATATGGGGTTCAGGGTTTAGGGCTTAGGCTAGGGCTTCAGGGTTTAGGGTTTCGGGTTTCGGGTTTTGGCTTAAATGATGTTTGTCAGGTTCATACCTGGAAACGGGATTCGAGGTGCTGACCAGGGGCCTTCCGCAGAAATCCCACAACCAGATTCATACGTGCTTGTTCCTGCTACTGCTGCCACCGCTACCACTGCTGGTACCGCTACTGCTACAGCTACTACAACCCTAAAGCCTACTCCTTCGGATCGCAATCGCCGCTGCACCAAGGAAACCCCGACCGGCATTTAACTGCCCCCTACTACCACCACCGCCACCACTACGACCACCTCTAGCCTAATATGGCCAACCCCGTGATGAGGTCTAAATGATAGTTGCCAAAAAGTCGGGGGGGGGAGCCAAAAAGGAGGGGACCAGTTTAGACCCCACTATAATCCTCCTTGTAGGGAGCCCCGCAAGGGTACCCCTACTGTTGGAACCCCTAAACCTTAAATCCTGAACCTGAAGCCTGAAGCCCCCAAATACCCCTTAGATCTTAGATGAACCTCGGCCTGAGCTGATGGCTGGGCTTGTGGGGGAATCAAAACGTAGGTTTAGGGTTGGGGCTTCGGGGTTTAGGGTTTAGGGAGTATGTCGCTCCAGTCTACAGACGCAGCACAATCCCCATGTAGCCACCAAGTACGAAGTATGATTACATGGTCCTTCTGGTTCTGGACTTTGACAACAAAAGTATATTCTTGCTTGGTTGAACCACCAGAAATGCTGCTAATGTGGATCAACGCACCGAAACCAGTGAGAAAGATTTGGGCCGTCACACCCCTAAACCCTAAACCCCATATCTCAGACTCCAAGCTCTCACCAACACAACCCCTCACGCTGCCAAACCTTACTGAAAGGCTGGAATAAATCTGCATCGTCATTACAGACGTGCCATCTCTACTAAGAGGCCAAGGAGGAATCTACACTTACCTTCGTTCTATCATAGTATCAAACAAGCGAACTATTGCGTAATAACTAGTAGATCCAAAAGCCTGCGCACCTCCCTAGGCCCTAAACCCGGAACCCTACACCCTAAACTCGTAACCCTAGACCCTTTTTCATTTGCTTGCAGGCGATGCTCGGCTTTTGAGCGGTGAGTCTTCTCACCTTCCCCGAGCCCAGCTTCGTGAAAGCTGTCTAAGTAGGGTTTAGGGTTTAGGTTTTCTAAAGGGATTATAGGGGATACGCCAGGTGTAGGGTTTAGGGTTTCCCAAGAAATGAGGAGTACCTTTCTGGCTGTTGCTATAATAAGGATATTCTAGTATGTTGGGGTCTATATTGGGGCCCACTTATTTTGGGAAACTACCAGTTCTTGTTGTTTACAGTAAGGGCTTTCTAAACGATCGCATGAAATAGCGGCACATCCGACTGTACTTGCAGAAGGAATGTTATGGAAGAGTGAATGGGATTTGAGGTTATGCGTTCGGTCTTTTGGGGGTTTCGGGTTCAAGGGTGTAGTGGATTTAGCGGTTTGAGGCTCCAAGTGCATGTCATTGTGTTGTATGGTCTGAAAAGATAAGCTGAAATTGCTAGCCCTAAGCCCTATATCAATGGGTGTAGAAGGTACGTGGAGTCACAACTCGTCGTACTATGATAAGACTAGGGTACCATTGGCAAGCGTCAGCATTAAAAGCTGTCCATGGATTTAGGGTTCAGGGGCTTGGGGTTTAGGGTAAGCACCATTTGCTGCTGTCGCATCGGTCATTTCGGCCATTACCGCTGTCATGTTTGTGCCTGACCCTAAAACCGAAACTCTAGACCCCAAACCCGCAAAAGCTCTCTACATTACCTACACCCCTGTACCCTTCCTTGTGTTAGGCTACCAAATTTTCATATATAGAAGATATTAGACAAAAAGTTAGATATCCTAAGAAGGGGGTAGAGTATGGGCGCTTAGGTAGACCCTCACCCCTGTATCCAACCGAAACACAAGACCCTGCACTAGGTCAATCCATGCTGTGGGTGTATCCATGCGGTGGCTGTAGTTTAGGGTTGAGCTTTAACAGTTACGGGCTTCGGGTTTAGGGTTGATATCCACAGTAGGGACTCAATCCCTAAACCCCTAAGCCCTATCAACCCCTGAAACCCTCTGCTCGTAAACCCCTAACCCCAAAAATCCTGGACGACTAGACCCCGAAACCCCGACTGAACCCTTAACCCTAAACCCTAAACCCTAAACCCGAAAACATCACAAAGCAGCTCGGGGCCTCCAATAGTCTGCGACGACATGGCGCAAGTCCAAGACGACATGGGGCCTGTCCAAAATGAGGGGTCTAGGGTTTAGGAACTAGGAGTCTGGGGGTTTATAGAGTAATGTAAGGACATTAGACACATTATACAACAAGGATTTATGGTGTTTAGAGGTTCCAGGAATTAGGGGGCTCCGCTTCAGGGGCTTTCTCGTTAAGGATCATCGTGTATGAGGGTATCTATTGGGGCCCTGTATTCCGGACACCCCCCAACATCACGCAAGTTAAAAAACCGGTCCAAGCAGGCTGTTCAGGGTTTAGACTTTAGAGTTTAGGGTGTAAGGTTCAAGGTTTAGGGTTTCCTAAACCCTAAACCCAACCTCCCAAGGCTATCCCTCAAGCTTCCATATTTAGAAATGATGCAGGTTAGTTAAGGGGGACCTTGTGGGGTTGGGGGAGGGGGGGGGCCTAGTTGCGGGTTAGAGTTTAGGGTTTAGGGTGTTGCTAGGTCAATTCCCCCTATGGTACTGTGATCCTTAATATGGAGTCATTAGGGCCTTAATATACCTTCAATAGTTCTTTTGTGGTACCCAGTACTGGGTTCTGTGCCGAGGGATTGACCCAAGTGTTCAGGAGACTCGGCTAATCCAGGGCTTCAGGGCTTCACAACCCTAAACCCTCAACAAAGAGCTGCTAGAAGCGACCCCTGATCCCAGTACCTCTACAAACTGAAGCTAGGGTAGAGCTAGGCGCTCTTCCATAAGCTTTAAGCCTTACCTGTAAACTGCCAGGTTTAGGGCCAGGTTTAGGGTTTAGGTGTTATGCGGAGGGTTCTCTCCAAGAAGCCCAAACTTTCCAGTTTTCTCCTAAATTTCTTTTGAATAGTACCCATTAGGATACCATCTATCCGCCTGAGAGATGGAGATCATATTCTCCTCTCACTTTTAGTATTTTGTAGGAAAACGTAATCGTGTCTGGCTCATCGTCCACCAATACAAGGACAAATCTGGCCCAGCACTGGGGATGTGCCAGGTACTCATCGCAGCCATACTCATGGGAGCCGGGTGCTGACCGGGCATTCTGCTTACTGACTGTAAGTAGGGAATACTGTAAGAAAGTATTTCATATATAGAGAAAATGTAGGGATTATATTTCCATATTCCCTACCCTAAGCCCTGAACCCTATATCCTAAACCCTAAATCCTAAACCCTAAACCACAAACTAACAACCACTAAGTTAGGTTCTGAGCTGAAGGTTTGGAGTGAAGGGCCCCTGGGCTTCAAAATTGCACGTTAACACTAAGCTCAAACCTGTACCGAGTCATAAGGATTCAGGATGTTGTTCAAGGTCTTTTCATTGAAAAGCACTGAAATAGATCCTGGTTGGGTTGCCCGGGGTATGTTTACTCTCTCTTGCTCCAGCGGGCACTAGTCGCCTTTGCTGCATCTGAATCCCCACCTACGCCTTCCAATGTAATTTTCTGCGGCTTGTTCTTGGTTTGTGACGCGGCCTTTGGTGATGGGTCTTCACAAAAGCATCCTGAAACGGACGGTCTCGGTAAACCCCAGAACCACCACAACCATGCATCAAAGAAACCTAAGTTGAACATGAGGCCCTCCCTAAACCCCATTACATCCCTTGTCGGGTTTCCTCTAAAGGGGTCTCTACGGATCTATATGGGCATGTAAGGTTGAGGGATTTAGGTTTTTGAGCTTAGGGCTTGAGAACCCTGAGTAACCTCGTACGTCGAAAGAAAAGTAATGATTCAGAAATGCTACCAACAGATGCAGTACACTGCAGTCTTGTATTTGCACGTTGGCTGCCTTAGGTAAACCCTTATCCTCAGAAAGCATGATATATTGCCAGTTGTCATGTCATGCTCCATTTTGGGTTCCATCTGATTTTCCATTCTACTAACTTTTATACCCTACTCTCGAGTCGAGTCCTGAATACTAAACGGCAAGTGTTATCTGCGGCTTGAATCGACAAGGCCGTGACGCATCGCTCTCTTGCTGCTCTTGCTGCAAATGAGGAGGACTGCCAAAGTTGCGTAACGGTGTGGGCATCTAGGGCTAGCTAGGGCTTACGTAGGGTTTATAGGTTTTAGGGTTTATAGGGTTAAGGGCGTATAGGGTTTTGGGTTTATAGGGCTTATAGGGTTTAGCGTATTCCCAATAGCCCCATCTTTACTTGGAGCTTTAGAACAACTCAATTTCCACGCTTTTGGAAGCTCAAAAGGGACGTCCTGCAAAATACTGTCGTTTTGAAGGGGGGGGTGCGGCAGGAGAGTTTCCATGTCCTTCTAGGGCGGGTACTGGGTTGAGGGTTCTGAACGTAGCTACTCCAGTATAGAACAGAGTTCAGGCCACCTACACTATCAAGCTTAAACTCTGAACCATAACACCCTAAAGCTTGTACCCTAAGTCCTAAACACCCTAAACCCCAAGCCATATACACCCTAAACCCTAAACATTGACTCTCTAGAACGCATGGATGATATCAAAGACAGTGGAGCTTGAATTCCAAAACAACGTCAGGCCGCCAGCGGCTTGGGACCCTAGAAGTCTCCGAGGGGTTAGGCTCTAGGGTTTCGGGTTTAGGGCTTAGGGTTTAGGGTTTAAAGTTTAGGGTTGAGGGCTTAGGGTTAGGGCTTACAGGGTAGGGCTTTGAGTTTAGGTCTTAAGGCCTAGAATTCAACATACCTCCAGGTATATATATAGCAACAGAAAGTTCCTAGGTTCGGCGGTCTTCGAGAGGACCCTGCCTAGGGACATCTAATCCCATTGCCACGTTCAATATCCTGGTATATCCATATGTAGGTCACATATTGTGAGGCAATCTCCTTGATGTTATCTCCCCATCAACAAGGATCTTATGTGGGCATGTGGAAGATGCCCCAGCCTTCTTCGATTTGAAAGTTTATCTCAACCTTAAACCCTAAGCCCTAAACCCGAGACCCTAGTTTGCAGATAAGCCAGGACTTGAAAGGGTGCAACAGTCGAACCGTTCGAATTTACCATCCCTCTGCAAAGTGACATGGTGGTTTGCATGAATTGGCGGGGACCCCAGTGTAGACTCCAAAATATTAGTGATCCTTCGTATGGGGACCCCAAAAACCTACCGTCACTTTGCAACAAAAACATATTGTTCAGGGTTTCCCCGGAGCCGTTCTGGTGTGTCTGTGCACTCTTACTGCCTCAAAAGAGGCTATGGCCTTGGCGCGCGCCCAACAACTTAGCGTGCGTTTTTGATCCGCGAACATTGTCTTTGCAAAGAGGATGGGTTTAGGGCTTAAGGTTAGGATCGGTGCCACGGCTCAAGTTTCTCTTGTGGGCATTTCTTCGCCGCACTTCTTGTTGCGGAGGCTCTCCTCCCATGGTTAACAAGTTGGTTTCTTTTAACCCAGCCCATACAATCAGGACCCTATGACTATCATAGGGTTATAGCAGGGTCCCAAATTTGTATGGGCTGGGGCAACCAAAATCCTCTCATAAATGGTGCCTGTCTAGGAGACTGCTACTTAACTAATACTTCACCAACTGCAACCTGCCACTGGGACGTCATACACGGTTTAGGGTTTAGGGTCGTCGCAACTAAACAATGCAGCTACTTAATGAATTTCTGCTCCAATTTCTGCTCCAGCAACAGTATAGTTCCTAGGTTCGGGCTTGCTGAGCTTCATCTCTAGTGAGGGGAGAGGCAAGCCATAAAGAAGCATGAACGCTTATATGTTGTAGCTGGGTAGGCCCCTGGGATATTTAATATTTTCCCTAATTGCTGTAATAGGGGACCCTATATATCAATAATTTTCAAAGGGTTTTAGGGGCAAACCCAGGTAGTCTCTTATAATGTTAGCTTTCTTTACACACATGCTTTGTAATATGCCTACCTAGGTGCATCTTCGCCCAGCGTCTCCGAGCTAGCCCCCTGGATACCTCAGTTTCTTAGCTCAGCTTCAATGACAACACTAACCCTGGAAATGGAAAGTCACTGCAAGCGCAGGCTATAATCCCAAATCATCACCTGTAACCCCTCAGACGCTTTGTTCACTAAGGCCTAGGCCCTAACACCTTAGACGCCATCAAGGGCCCTTAGGCGAGGGCTCCTGCTGCTGAGAAATGGGCCAGAGCTTGGCATCTGAAGTTCTATAGGAATTCCTAAGAGTTTAGGGTTTAGGGTTAGCCGCTATCATAGGAAGGGTGTTGGTTTCTTTGGGTGGAAATAGCGGGGATGGTGATTTCTTCAAGTTTCCCGTATCTCTGACCAGTTGAGCCCTCTGAGTGAGAAAGCTGCTTTATGGGTGGTTTAGGATTTTAGGGTTTAGGGTCGGGGCCTCTTTGCTTAGGATGTATTCATGGGCGTCGGCTAAGGGGAACTGGTGCGCAACTATTGCGAGCTCCAGGTAGATCCCAGTCCTCAGAAGTACAGCTTTGAAGTGCAGAGCTAGAGGTTAGGGAATTCTGGAGAGGCCCAATGCTGGTAGCACTTCAGACAAGATTGCGCACTAAAAGCGCCACGAAGAGTGGAGACCTTTTCCAGCAATGCCAATTCAGTCACCCTCTGCAGGATCAGTCCGCCAATCTGCTTCCTACGAATGTCATTCTGGCTTCAGAAGCATTGATCCATAGAATCAGTGCAGCCCAAATAGGAAAGGCTACCTGGATGGCATTTTCGAGTGCATCAGGGTGATGGGTTTCCGTTTTGGTGTCTACTATGATCAGGATAGGCTTGTTGCTGCGGGTCACTGATGCCCCACTACATAATCACTCAGCACCGACTAAGGAGGATGTCGGCGAGATGTTGTTTGCAGCTTATTGACGTTAAGCCTCCAATCCTCAACCCTAAATTGACAGGTGTGCATATGCCCTCTAGATCCCTACCATAACCCCCCACCACAACTCCCTCTGATTACAGCCATAGTTTTGGGAATCCTTAAACCTTGCGCATGCTTATATGACCCTATGTGATCCCTATATGGTAGTTTCTCTAAATAGGGGGACCCCAATGTAGACCCCAATATACTATAATCCTTATGGACCCCCAAAATGGTACCCCTAATTTTGGGAAACCCCCAACCCTAAACCCTAAATCCTAAACCCTAAACCCTGAACCCCCAACCCTAAACCCTAAACCCTATGTGATCCCTATATAACCCTCCGGGGGACCCTTAACTTTTGGAACCGTAGCGGCTCACAGGGGCTTCGGCTGACTCTGGCACCATGAGCCAAATGACATGCATGCAGCTCTTGGTAGGAAGAGTAGGAGAAGTAGTGGGGATCATATGGAATAATAAGCGTTGTAGTAAAGGGGTTTAGGGTTCGGCGTTTAGGCGTAATAGTAGGAGGATTCCAAAAAGCAGGAAGGAAGTAGTAGAGAGAAAGAGTGCGAGTGCAAGTTGGGAAGCTTGACAACAAGCGCATCCGCAGTGTTGTCCATTTAGGCAATTCGGTGATTCAGCGTGACGTGTTTAAGCTCATAACTCTCCCGGCGCACAGTACCTAGAATCACACTA
The DNA here is from genome assembly GCA_905231905.1 of Symbiodinium pilosum. NCBI lineage: Eukaryota > Dinophyceae > Suessiales > Symbiodiniaceae > Symbiodinium > Symbiodinium pilosum. The sequence continues at coordinate 27,471 of CAJNIZ010045851.1, forward strand.
CTGGTGCCAACATGGGGGAGGCTAGGTGTACTTATAAGTCATCCTATGTATCCGCCCTTTGGGTAGTATACATACACTTAACATATCCTGGACTGTTGTGCTCGCTTATCATACTTTTTCTTGTTCTGCACACACAGGATCTTGCCCTAGTTCCGTTGTTGTTGCTGGGGCAACCTCCTTTCGCCATGGCTGCGCAGCAAGCCCAGGACTCACAACTGCAAAATGCTTTCCTTTGTGGCGGCTTCCCCTGTTTTTCTGGTTCCTGGACCAGAAGCAGTCTGTCAAAGCACAGAAACAAGGGAGGTTCACATTTAGAAATTGTTAGTGTCTGAGGTGTCGAGTTTTTGGGCATGCTCTTGCCGGCCTTTCCAGGCGGCCATGGAAAGCCTGTTGCAAAATGGTTCCTGGCACGCCCCCCAACCTAGGAGGAATGGATGTGCTGTCTTTAAGGAGACGGCATCTGTATAGTCCCAGACATCATTTGGTAGTTTCCCCCTAGTTTTTCCCCCTAGTTAAATAGGGGACCCCAATGTAAACCCCACAACACTATATCACTAGTTGTGGGAAACCCCCATTTGCTAACAAGCGGTGACGGACACCCCTGAGCGTAATGGAATTGGGCAGTCGGCCTGAGACTTTGAAAAAGGTGCCTAGACTTAGGGTTTAGGGTTTAGGGGCCCTAGACCTTCCATTTACCTTCAATATACCCTAAATAGGGACCATACATTTCTTAAGGGGTGCAAGGAGGGTCCTGGTATAGAAGGCCTTTTGGACTTCATGGGAGCTTTAGTCTGCTTACCCCGTGCTTTGGGGGGTTGGAAGTCCTTCGGAGTCTGTGGTACTTACCTTGCGCTTATTTGGCTCCGCTTCTTGCCCCCATTCAACAGTCAGCTTTACCTCAGTTGGTCTGGATATCTGGGGTTTGGATCAGTAGGGTTCGATTTTCAGTAAAACAAAAGATCTAGCCCTGTTAAAGCCATGGTTGGCATCACTCTATGTGAAAGAGTGAGAATGATGCACGAAGCATTGGGGAGTCTGAGCCATGCTGAACTTATGGCTGTCGTGAGTCTGCATTCAGAGTGATGATGATGCGCGTGAGGCAAGTTAGAATAACAGTATCGTGCATCCTGCAAATCACAAGATGGCATGGAAATTTCATTTGACAGCTCAATAGTCCCCTCCCCTACAAAATTACAACCTTCCCCCCAAAAAAATCCCAATTTACTACAAGAGACAATGGTAATATTTGATATTGGGGGTGGTTATTATTAGGGGAGGGGATGATAAAAGAGCACGGAGCCTTCAAGGGCCTGGCACAGATTGTACGGGATTCTTCAGGAAAACCCACACTCCCGTAAGCAAGCAAGCCCCCACCTTAAGCCCAAAACCCTCAACCCTGAACCCTACTGTGAACCCTACACCTTAAGCCCGAAACCTAAAAACCCTACCCACCTGTAGAGACTCCCATGCTGTCTTGGTCCCCTGAGCAAGAGGATCTTGTCGATGTTTTGGCCAAGCAGCAGCGCCAGTTACAGATGCTTGCTCAGAAATTTGATGTGGTTTGGTTTGTTGGGAATGAAGGAATGGAGAAAAATGATTGCAAGGATCCATTCCTTCATTCCTAGAAAACTCAAGGCCAGTTTGGGGGGTTTTCTGAATATCAGCGAGATTGCGGATTTCGGATCCTTATATTCGACTGGACACCTCAGGGCGTGTGTTGCGGGCCCTCTGGGCTAGGGATATGAACAAGGAGATTCAATAGGACTTCTCAGAATTCAGGGGAGCGTGTGATTAGTTTCGACACCGCCTTGCAGGGCCTTGGCTTCAAGCAGTGTAGGGAGTACATGGCCTCCATATACCTAGCGTGCATGCAACATGTTGCTTGCGTCGTCAGAGTGGTGTGCTAGATGATTCCCTCCTCGCAGGATTGGCGGCTTTCCATTTAGGTCGTCGTTGATGGTCACCACAGCCTGCGGTCCACCAGTTTCCAATCATAGTCCGTACATATGGGGCAACAGGATTACATGGCAATATAATATAGTTTCAAGGGCTTCTCTTGTAGCCGACAGTAAACTGAATGTTGGGAGGATTGCTTCTTAGCTGACGTGCATATTGCACAGCTGACTTTAAGCTGTAATTCCAGACACAATTATAGGTTGGGTTTGTTGCCGAGAAACGAATTTAGGTGTCTCTAGGCTGTAGGCATTCTCATCTGGTTTCCAGCGACTCCCTTCAAATTCGTTCGAATTTCATGCGCATGGCTGGGCCGGCCCTGACAAGAGCTACGAAAACCCACAGTTTGTGAATTGTCAAGAGCAGTAAAAAATCGCAGTTACTTGGCTACCTACCACATAGTCTGAGATCACTGCTGCTGGTGATGACGATGATGATGATGATGAGGGGTTCGCTGCTGCTCCTGACGCTGACACTCTTGCCACTGCTGCTGATGGAGCTCTGCCGTTTGTTGCTGGTATTCTTGTATTCCATCCGAAGGAAGTTGGCCGACCAGCAACGTGCAGCATGGGACGTTGCGCTCCTGAACTCCTTCGCAGCTCTTGAAGCTTCACTGCATGGTATGACTGCACATGATGTTAGGCTTGCATTCTTCGGATTAGCAGAGATGTATACATTCTTCTTAGGTACGTGGTTTTTCCCGTTGTGCCGTATGACGGATAGTATGGCTCATGTAAGTTGTACGTGTATATTTACATTCCATGGGTTCTAGCAGTCTGGAGGGGCAACGTAAGGCTTTCCTTAACAACAAATGCCCGCACCACGTAATGGTACAGTATTGTGTTGATATATAGGGTGCCCAAAACGTGGTGACCACAATTTTGACAATCCCTGAACCCTACAGAAAATACTAGGTTATATTAGGCTCCACTGTCTCTTCCATTCCCCTAACTAAGCCCTTATACATGAGCTATAGTCCAAATTCCTTCAAGGGGTTATGCAGGGGATTATACAGGAGAGTCTTATAGAGGTTATTAGGGAATGGCTCACATGCCAACATATCGCAAGGATACCTTACTGCTAAGGATTTGGGATGGCCTATAACCCGTCAGTCGGGGTTTTCGGGCTGAGGGATTAGTGTAACATTAGGGTCTAGGGTTCGGTGTTATGGGGTCCCTGAATCTAAGGAATTTTTGTGGGTTGCCTCCCCAATAGAACATCTTATTTCCCTTAAATAGTCCTAGTGCCTGCATATGGGCCTTATATAAGCGGTATGCAAGGGTGCCCACCTGGTAACTACCCACCTGAAAATTCCTTGAGCTGTCAGAGCTTGACACTGCTCGGCCGAATAGCTTGTCACCCACCAAATACAATATTTCAAGGGGGCTTCAACAACTATGGTCCCTTGAAGGGGTTCCATATAGGAATCATTAAACAGGGATGCAGGGGTTTATAGGGCTATATGGAGTTTAGGGTGTTCAACAAGTAGGGTCCCTTTCTCGCGGGTATCTAGATCAGGGGCTCTAGTATGAAACCCTGTATTTTGGTAGATACCGCCCGATTACATATTTCTTGGCTGCATATAGGAATCCGCAGTCTGCACATTAGCCCCTTCGATCCCCACCCCGCAGAGAACTGTTACCTCAGACTTGCTCTAGGCAAATATACTATAGAGGGTGCAGGGGTTTAGGGTTTAGGGTTGGTAGGGAAGATCGGAATATTCTATATAGGGTACAGGGGTTTGGGGTTTAGGGTTAGTAGGGAATATGGGAATATACTATATAGACTTTTGGGGCTCAGGGTTTAGGGTTAGTAGGGAATATGGGAATATACTGTATAGGTTTTCGGGGCTTAGGGCTTAGGGTTAGTAGGGAATATGGGAACATACTACATAGGTTGACAGGGAATATAATATTTAGAACCTGTGGAGCCGAGGAAGAGGTTGTTCACCGCGTGAGCCGCAGCATTCTCAGATGTTGGGTTCCGTGTGTGCACTAGGGATATAGTCCCCGTAAGTAGAGAGAATATGGGTTTGGGTATATTATAATAAGCCCCCCCATATACCCCATATTCTATCTACTCAAGCGGGACGACATGTTCTATCCGTTTGGGGTTTAGAGCTTAGGGGGTTCTATCTTGTTTTCCTTGCTATGTTCTGTCTGTTTAGGTTTTTCAGCTGAGGGTGTTCTATCTTGTTTTCGTTGTCGGCAAGCTTCTTTGAGTTTCCGGATGCGCGCACAGGGCACCTTGCTACATACCCATTAGGGGTCCAGTGGTATCTGCCGCCTATCATTGTGAGGCTGCACCTTTCAAACATGAATTCCCATGTAGGTCGTCCGGTATGCCGGACAGGAGCAAACACATCCTTAGAAGGTTCCAGTATTGATCCATGAGGAACCTGCATGTTGAGCCTCACAGGGAGGGCACCTTGTTTGTACCGGATAGTGTCGGACCTTGTTTCGTACGAGGTTTCCATTCCAAACAAACTTGTGGATTCAGTGCAGTTGCTGAGCTTTTCCAATGCATGGAGGGGCTTGCCATGGCAAATAGGCCTTAGCCTCCTTCCGCTGAAATTTTAGGAGAACAATCACTATATTTGTTGGGCCTTCCATGAACTCGAAACCCTAAACCGCGTTTTACGGTTTAGGGCCCTGAACAGCGAAATTCATCCGCAAAGTTGCGCTAATCTGAGCACCTCTGCAACCTGGGCTAGGCATGGTGCATCCCTGTCATAGCGCCAGACATGAGATGGGAGGGCTTACTGAGAGCGACTTCTGCGTGTAGAGGGCTTCTTGGCCTCTGAGAATCCAGGAAGGTCAACAAGAAGCATTCAGATGTTTTTGTGTTATACCTATACTTCTAAGCTGTAGGTTACTGGGGTTGCAGGTACACCCTCAACATGCCCGCCCCAGACCCGAAATTGGCTGAAAGGTGAACGGCTTGCGGTGGAGATTGCCCAGGGCGCAAACTCGCCTGAGGAACCGTGCTTGCTGGTGATAAGTATAGGGAACATAGTCCGTGTAGAATCCCTCTATACTACATTCCCGTGTATAGGTAACACAATCCCTGTAGAGTCCCAATGATATACTACATTTCTATACTCCCTTGTTCCCTACTAACCCCCAGGAAGCTTGTCGACAGCAGAGCGGATCGGAACAGAAGCCCTTACTGGCAGTGTAGGGGATGAATGAGCAATACCTCAGCTGAATGAGTGTTAAACTCAATCTTACTGGTTCTTAGTAGGGAAGACGGGAATATAGTATCCAGGGATTATATTGGGATGACATTCTCTTATTCCCTACGACGAAGAAGTAAGCAAGTGGTAGCTAGATACACTTGATAGATCTTTTCTTGCTGACTTGCGTGGCGCTTCGAAGTCCAGATCTTTCAGCAAGAGAGTCTCAGGATTGAGAAGTACTCGTGGCACAGTACTGAAGCAACGGGGCTGATACCGTACTTAAGTGTCACGAGTCACCACCACTGGCACTATTCTTAACAGCTTGAGTGCCCCGCAGAGGATGCGGTGTGAAGACTGGGTGCATTCTGTGTGAGCAAACTAAATCACTCCGTAGAGCAGGTATTTCCGCATGGTAGACCCTTGAAAAATGAAAGATTCACCGTAGTTGTAATTGTGTTTGCAGAACTTGTCAACTTCAAGGAACTTGCAGGCGTCCGGTGCGTAGCCCCAAAACTTGACCAGCAGCTGTGGGAGTTAACCAAACTAGTATCTAATCAACCCATGACAACCCTGATGACGGAAATGCAGTTGTGAGCTCCATACATCCCAGGAATGGCGAGGGGCAACCCCCATCTCGAGAAACCTCCGTGCCAGGGTTTAGGGTTGAGGGTTCGTGGTTTAGGGTTCAGGGTTTACGTTGCGGAAGCGGTGCTGAACTACAGCCCCTTGCAGCCAGTCCTTGTGAAGTCGCCGCCTTGTTGTCGGCCAGAGACAAACCAACTTGACGGCCCCCCGCCCTACACCCTAACCTAGGCATCCAAATAACCCGACGTAGGCACTCTTTGTGGGTTTAGGGTTTCAGACCAGGATGTGGTTAGGATGTGTTAGCATGGATCCCTCGGGCTACCATGTGCAGACGCAGGACGAAATACCTCGTCAAACGTCTGACGTGTCGGAAGGATCCAATAACTCCCAGCCACTTGGTTTACATAGTTGGAGACACAAGCAGCTTGGAATCCTCTTGAGGGGCTTCATAGACATCATATAGGGGGGATATAGGGAAACATGGAGGTGTGTTTGAGCTTCCGACTCCTGGTTTGAGGATATTCCTTGTGCGGTTCAGGGTCTAGGGTTTAGGGTTCCGGGGACGTAGTGCGAGCTTGCGAGATCAATGATTGCAGTAGAGCCGTCAAGATAGCTGATGCACCACTTCGCTGCCAGCGCATGCTCTGGAACACAAGAGGCAGTAACAAAGACTGGAAGTCCTATTTAAAAGTGAACCACCCCGAGCTGACTGCACAGTGTGGCACAATTTCTGACACTGCTTGAGCGTGTAGCCTTCATGCATGTCGCTGCTTGCACAATTCTTTGAAGGAATTCTTGTTACCCTCAGGATGGTCATTGAGCTTGCGAAAACTGTAGCAAACAGCTTTCCAGCAGATGTTTGCACATATGAAGCATAATCTCAACTCCTTAAGGGGGTCTATATACGGGAGTAGTTTAGGGGTTATTAAGGGGGAAGCTAGGAGTTTAGACTATGATTCACATGATTGGTTGAAAATGCAAGCGGCCTTCGATGACTGCAATTGCGGGCCTCAGACGGCTGGGTTAGTTTGCAGGACAAGTTCTTGAGACATCATTCTTACAAGGAACTTGATTAATTTAGTCAAGTTACTATATTGGGGAAACCGTAATAATTACTACATAAATTAATGTAGACTCTTTAGCAGCAGCCCAGAAAAGTCTATAGGTCGCACCGGGGTTGTGTTTTCGACGCTGAATGCTTCAGGGTTTGGGGTTTAGGCTTTATAGGCTTTATTTAGGGTTTAGAGTAGTGTCATCCCCACCCATCCCCAAATCTTGCTGATGGCTTGTAGGGTGAGCCTATCCTGGCAGCTGCATCACGCAAAGTTCTGTAGTACTTTCACTTCCGTTTTCTTTTCCGTCTTCATTCCCTACCAGCACCAGAAGGCCAACAACCCTAAACCGGAAGCCCTAAACCCCAAGCCCTACACCCTAAACTCTAAACCCTAAACCCCAAGCCCTAAACCCCAAGCCCTGCACCATAAACCCTACATCCTGCTGTCTGGTTGAGTCGGTGCTTTTCCCTGCCGTGCTCGATGAAGCTAGGGGGCAGGGAACAAGAGCTCCAAACTGGCCGAGAACCCGCGGTGAAGGTTTTACTAGTAGGTTTAGGGTTTCAGGTTGGGTCAATCCCCCACCCAGTAATGGGTACCCCTGGGTACCACAAAGGACTATTGTAGGTATTGAGGCCCAATATTACCTACAGTAATAGGGTGCATTGACCTAAGTTTTAGGGCCAAAGGTTCCGGGTTTAGGGTGTAGGTTAAGCGTTTAACCAGTAAGTTCTAATGGCTGGCTGCGGGCGCTTCTTAGCTTTTGCGCATGACTTGCCGCGATCGCGTGTCTAACTCCCGGATTTAGATTTTTGTTCGGAAAGTTTTCTTCGCGAAATTCATCAAACAAATCTAGAAACTACATTAGCTATGGATCATGTGCCGTGTCTGAAACTCAAGGGTCCAGCGAATGTTGCGCGCGCTTCTTAGCTTTTGCGCATGACTTGACGCGATCGCGTTTCTAACTCCGGGATATTGATTTTTGTTCGGACAGCTTTCTTCGCGAAGTTCGCTGGAAACAATTAGAATCTACATTGGCTATGGATCATGTGCGGGCTCCGTTAGATAAGTAGTAACCCTACCCAAGGAACTCCGAAGAAGTCTTCTCTGACTGCTCACCAGCCGTCTCGCCTCGGGATATGAACAGCGAATCCCAGGCGTTGCTTTAGTATTTTGGGGTCTCCCAAAATTACGGGTACCTTTTTCGGAGTCCCTTTAGTAAGGATATTACCATTTGGAGGGTCAGGGGGACTTTGTAAGTAGGTTAATAATTGCGAAGAGTTAGGGCTGCTATATGGGTTATAGGATTCGCAAGCTGTGAGGTTGTGGGTTTCAAGGGCTCATCCATGCATACATGCATACATACGCACGTAAAAACCATTGTTCCATGAGCTTGAAGGTTAGGCTCATGCGAGTTCACCCCTAAACCCTAAACCCTCATCCATCCCCAGAGACGGCCAGTTGCTTGAGATGCAGAGTGGTCATAATGGCAGTTTTCAGCTGGTTCGTGGCCCAGAGGGCCAAATACCATCAAATAAGGACAGGACCTTAGTTCAGGGGTACTCGGCTCCCTGGGGAGTATTCCAAGTTCCCCAGCAGCACCGGAAATTGGTCAGGTGAGTAGGACATGCGCCTTGAGTCAGAGCTTATATGGAGGATTCCCAAATGTAGGGGTACCTTTTTTGGCGTCCCTATAATAAAGAGAATTCTATAGTATTTTGGGGTCCACATTGGAGTCCCCCCATTTTGCGAAACTACTATATGTCTTCTAGCGTTTGGTTCACGATGTGGATGTGTCTTGTCGTTCTGGGGTTCAAACTTCCCCTAGGAATCCAAATAGACCACGATGGGCTATACAAATCAGACTTTAGAGGCCAATGCCAGTCTTTAGGACCCAACGTAGGTAATATGATGACTTTAGGACTTTAGGACCCAATGCAGGTATCGTTTGTATACTTGGATCCCTAGGGTTCGGTTTCATACTTGTCGTGCTCGGGTCCAGGAGTGGCAGGACCTTGAACATTCGGTGTTGAGATGTGGAGTGCAGGGAAGGATTTAGGGTCAAGGGTTCGGGATTTAGGGTTTAAAGGTTTAGGATTTAGGGTCTAGGATGTAGGATTTAGGGTTTAGGCTTTGGTTCCAGCTGTTCAGCCAACGTCTTCACAAAGAACACCTCGATGCCACAATCTTCTCAACAAACCATCATCCTCGATGAAAATTCAGAAATCATGGGGCCATTGACGGTGATGTGGAATAAGTCATGCTTTCGGCGAAGAGATTCGGGTAGTGTCAACTCTACGCCACTCTACGCTCTAGTTGTGGTTCTTAGCTCAAGAGGAAGAGATCCGGGGCTCTCCATGCGAAGGTAAAACATTCCACAGAGTTCTTGCGCAAAGTCCACGGAGCCTTACAAGTTTTCAATATGATACCTTCCCAGTTTCATTCTTAAGTTGGCGCCCCTTGCTCCTTGGGTTTAAGGGGCCCCTTGCACCTTGATCATCAGAATCTTCCTACCTCCTGTTGCCAGGAGGGCCAGGAGGACTCCGGAGAGCAGCACCAACGCAAGAAGGACCGGAAAAACACCAAGAACTCAAAGGGCTCCAAGCAGAGCATCCCGGCTGCATTTGGGGTTTCCTCAAATTCGGGGCACCTTTTTGAGGGTCCCCATAATGAAGATTGTAGTATTTGGGGGTCTAGATTGGGCCCCCATCTAAGGGAAACTAGCATTTCGTGGCCCTTGGTTAGCTAGGAGTGAAGGAATGGATCTTTACAGTCCCATACAACCCACTATAGTAGTTTCCATTTCCTCCATTCCCAACTGACCACAGGCCGGCTTCCATAGGGATTAGGTGTTTGCGGCTCTGCTTTGAAGAAAGTCTAATTTTCCATGTTCTGGGCAAACTTTTCGGGGCCTCTCTTTTTCAGAGACTATCTTGTGGTGTTGTGGGCCCTGAGACCTTGGAAGTGCCAATGTCAGAGAAGTTGTTGATGAAATCGTTCACGTTACATGCCAGCATGGCCCGTGTTGGAGGTGAAGCGATTCTAGCTGCCATTGCGCGGGCCAAAACCCTCAACCCTATATATCTCTCCCAGCGCACTTGGAGAGTCCCCCAAACATCATCATCATTGTAAGCAGTAGTAGCAGTAGTAGTAGTAGTAGTAGTAGTAGCAGCAGCAGCAGCAGTAGTAGTAGTAGTAGTATTAGTACAAGGAGGCGGAGGAGGAGTAGCGGTAGTAGCGGCAGCAGTAGTTTTTCCATTTTCTTTTTCATTCCCCTACGTATAACTCGTATGAAAAGAATCAATTTTCCAACTTTGGCCAGTGCAGCCACAAGCTCCCTTCTGGCTTTGGAGTTTGCTTTATCACCTCCACCTAACAACTCCCTCCCCCACCCAATTATCATTGCAATAGTAATAACAGCGACCATAAATATTTCCCCTCATTATATGACCGTATTATATTGAGAGTATGTAGGACTTGGGAGATGTTTGCGCTCCCAAACTCTAAACCCTGTGGCTTTCGGGTTTACGGAGTGGCTGGCTGCTGGCATCAGCTCAGGAAAAGGCACCATGACGGACCTGCTCAATGCCACGGAGGTTCCTGGATTGCTCAACCGCCCCCCCGAAACAAGGACCCCGGATTAACTAGAATTCTATACCCTATGTAGCTGCATTTGGTTATTTGCTGCGTATCATTTCATGCAAACGGTGTGCTCGGAGGCAGCAGGGCATATGCCTTCGGGTAGTCTCGCCCAAACGGGCCAATGCGAGCTTATGCGGTCTCCGCCCTTATTCCTGCTTATTCGGCGGTCTCCAGGATTTGGGGTCCCACGTGAGGAGGCCTACATAGATGATGCCCGTTTTTGGAAATACAAGTTTGCTGATTTGGGGGTTGCAGAGGTCCTGAAAGGCGGTTGCTTCACAAGCCCGTGACAGGTGAAGAAACCATCCGGAGGCGACCTTCTCATGCAAAAGCTGAAGCAGTATCTGGATCATATAGCAGGCGGTCTTGTCACTCAGCTTTCTTCAGAACAAATGTCAAGTTGGTGTTTCGGTTTGTGCCCTACACCATGGCCTGCAACGTGCCAATTTTGTGTTTAGGCTTGTTCATTGCAACGTGGCTTGACAAGTTTGTGACAGAGTGGGGTGGGTTTGCTGCTTAAGGGTTTGTGTTTGCGCCTTTGTCCATCCATACAGTTACTCTTCGCAACGAGTTTTTGGGGTTTAAGCAATGAGAAGCCATTGCGGCAGATGTCCAATTCCTGTCCTACATCCCGTGAAATTTGCATTTGCTACACCCGGATCATACTCCAAAAGAATCCTCTCCATGTAATGATAGTTCCCCCCACCCAAGACCTGAACCCTAAACCCTACACCCTTTGTATATGGCATGGAATGATTATTCTAAGTGGAGTAGCTTCTTTGTCAACCCGCAAGCCTTTAACCTTTTGAGGTTTAGGGGCTCAGGGCTATACAGATTTTAACCGACTACAAGCAAAACAGGATAATTAACGTGGTGGTTGAGACCCCAATATAGACCCTAATAGACAACAATCCTTAGTATGGGGACCGTCAAAAATGCCCAAACCCTAAACGCTAATACCCCTAATTTTGGGAAACCCCCATGTCTCCGGTGCCAGCAAACGCAGCGGATCAACATATGGGTGTTTGCAACATTTAGGGGTACCTGCTTGGGGGAAGCCTATAATAAGGATCATAGTATATAGGGGTCATATAGGGGTACCCTAATTTGCGGCAAACTGTCATATTTTCTTCGCGGCGTTTGTAGCAGTGTCATAGCCGGCCTTCTGTTTTGGCGGCAGTTGCTTGCATCAAGGAGTAACTGTTAGAGCAGGACGGCATATACCATTCCGGAGTAGCTCCGTGGTAGTTGGCCTTCTGGATACTTGCTGGGGGATTTTCTCCCCGAACCCTAAACCCTTATAAGAGGACCCCCACAAAATTGTCTCTGTTGCTCTCCTGTGCCAGATCTGAAGCTAGCCGCACTGAAGGCTCTGAAGAGAGGTCCTGGTAATCTCCATGGATTTAGGGTTTAGGGTTTAGCTCCTTGCACTGTTGCAGAAGTTCCAATTTTTCTCTTCCGCCCCTACAACCCCAATATACAGCTGTACAAACCCTAGCCCCTTAAAACCCTAAATACTTAGGTGGATTTATACCATGGTACCTCCATGCCGACAATCCCACAACATTGTCCATGTGATTTGTTTTTGATTTGGAAAGCTATATTGTGGAATATGCAGTAATCGCTTCCGCGTAATTTGAATCGACAGCACCCCCCCCTCCGCGGCGTAATAATAAAAATTACGGGGCCCGAAACATGATTTAATATGAAGGTGGATTGTTGAAGGAATTAGATAGGGCTTCAGCTAAGATCCTCTCAAACTCCGCGGAAAATCAACAGTTACTCAATATAATATAACATGAAGTAACCAGTTTGTTAAGCGCTTAAATTTGTACTTTATCAGATGAGATTGTTGAATTCATGTTTTGAATAACCAATTGACAATTCCAGAGCCCACCCCTAATTCATTATTTGATGGCCCCTTTTGAAAATTGTCTTTCTCTTTTAAACTTGTTTTGCAGATTTCTGGTCCCCTGATTTTTGATAATATGAGGGATTGAATACCAGGGTAGGTGATTAGCAGAATATCCCTCTTTTCGGTAGAGTTTATAAGAGGAAGACAAGCTTACCTGGATCAGCCACCCCAAAAAACTAACCTTAAAGCCCAAACCCAAATCCTAAACGACCTTCATGTCTAGGTTCTCTTGTACCTGGATCAGCCATTCCAAGAACTAACCTAACTAACCTTAAAGCCCAAACCAAATTCATGTCTAGGTTCTCTTGAACTCTATCCTTCTCATGGTTCAGCTGGAGCTGGAGGGGCGGCAGCTTGCACTTGAACTGGAACTGCCAGATGGGCAGAATTTCGAGAGCCTGATGCCAACATTCCAGGCGCCTGGGTGGAATAATCACATTTTTGGCATAGCGTGCAGGGGCCGCTTGAAATTCTACTCCACGCAAATGCGACTTTGTCAAAACTGCTTCAGAGCTCTGGCATGACTGCATTCTGTTTTCGGGGCGTAAACTTCGCAATTAGTTTACCTTCATACGGCTGCACATGAGCTTGGCACAAACGTCCGCAGAACTCAGCCACTAGATCTTCACCTAGTGTAGGTCTGGGGGCTTAACTTCAAGAAAAGACAGTGAATACGGGGTAAAACCCAAGCTATAATCAGGTAGTGCCTGATAGCCTTTTCTGGATGTCCTGTGGCTCGTAGTATATCTACCTATAGTCCCCCTTAAGTAGATAGAATATGGCTTTTGGGTATATTATAATAAGATCCCCATATACTCCATATTCTATGTACTTAAGGGGGACTATAGCCCCGAGCCCAACTTTGACCTGCACGAGCTAGGTGCTGGACACGGTGTACCTTGCCTGCATTGGCCTTGTTGGATGTTTTGGAAGCAAGCTTCCCATGCAGCGGTTTGGGGTTTAGGGTTTAGGGCGTGCAGAAGCACCACAGAATCTCTTCTCCTGAAAAGAGTGGGATCTGTAGTGTAGGAACACTACAACAAATATAATTGCGAGTACTTGCCTGGGTCCGGCAGTACTGCTGGAAAGTATCATGGTTTCAAAAGTAGACTACAAGACAGTTTGATCCCTATTATGGGGACCCCGAAAAAGGACGTCCAGCTTTGGGCTCCTATTTCTATGATTGGAGGAACTCTCCATGAGCTTCTTATGTTGGGGACCAGACCACAATGCACAATATGCAGGGGTGAGGGTTTAAGGTTTAGGGCATGGGAACTCAGTATGTTTCTAGTCGATTCTTTGGGCCCACTGCGGCTCCTTCAGAGGTACTTTGGGTTTCAAGTATATGCTATACAACAACATGGCAGCATTCGTAAGCACTATAAGCCCGAAGCTGAGATTCGTATTCGTCTTCCTGATTGAGCTCCTGATCCGCATCGCTCTTGAGAAGATCAACTTCATAAAGGACCCCGAAAGTTGCCTAAACCGTTTAGGGGTGAAGGGTGTAGGGTTCACGAGTAGTTGCTTGATTGTTATTTGGCCCCGAGATTTTCACGCCTATCCAGGGATAAGGCATCACGGTTTTGAATTCTGCCTTGATTTTAGATTTCTGCGTAGAAAATGGGATAACCTTTGACCATGTAACCGCAATAAGTGAATCTTGTTTGGGCCAGGAAACTCAGCAGCTAAGGCATAGACTTTAAAGCCTAAACCCTAAAGCCCTAAAACCCTGAAGCCCTAAAACCCTAAACCCCGAAACCTTAGAACCCTAAACCCTAAACCCCAAGGGTTTATTGGAGTTTAGGCTTCAGGGGTTGACATAGGCTCCCCAGGTTCAGAGCTTGGTGCTCTGCGCTTTTGTCAGGGGATTGGGGGAATTGTCAGGAAGTGACAAGGCCTCCAGTGACTTCGAACAAGGGGCTTAGGGATTAGGGTGTAGGATTAAGGATTTAGGGTTTAGGATTTCAGGATTTAGGGTTTAGGATTTAGGGTTTTTAAGATTTAGGGCATAATTAGGGCCTTTTGACATCTTCCTGGCATGGTGATCCTGATTGCCTGTTCCACACCCACCTTCATGAACAAGGAATTGCGTCTTCTAAGGTCACTTGCTTGTACGTCAGAAGCATGTAGGCATTCATAACCGAAGCATCTTGAACTAGGAACTAACATGACTGTAATGCGGTGTAGTTTCAAGAGGCCCTCGTCTTGAACCATTTGCGATGGTTTGATAAGTCACCCCCTTACCCGGACTGTCACAGAGGACCTTTTGGGTATTGTAGAAACCTAAACCGTGGCTTTCTCAAGCCACACAAACGCGTTGTTTCAATGTTTCAGGCCCTGGCAGGTTGTTACTATCATTACTCGTATTACTATGATTATTAAGGTTGCTAGTAGTACTCTTGTTATTAGTACTCTAAAATTAGCACAAGGATTACTCGTGCTATTCATATTGCAATGATTTCATCTTAAGAAAGTTTTGAAGTTGCCAAGCATCCCTGGAAAGTTCGTCAGCTCTTCCGGTTTAAGGTCCAAGGTTCAAGAGATTCAGGGTTTAGGGTTCAAATCCTTTACGTGACCCTGATTATCTTCCAAGAAGCCCATTGAAATCCCAGCGCTCTTCCCCAAACCTGAAGCCATCGACTTGAAAAACCCTAAACTAAACCCCAATCCATATGCGCCATAGTCTAAACTCATAGTATTCCCCTTAAGAACCACTCTTGCTTTTGTAGTCCCCTATCTCACTCCTCTTGGGGAGTTTAAACCCTAAACCCTANNAAACCCTATATGATCCCCTTTAAGGCGTTTAGATCCAAACCCTAGACCCCTGTATAACCTCTGTTGAGGAGTTAAAAGTTGAGAATATGGCTCAGATGCTCAAGACTGGAGCATCCATGGCCTCCACTCCCACTCCGCAGCCTCACCCCTTTGCCCCCACCCCGGCTAAGGGTTTAGGGTTTATTGTTT
>CAJNIZ010045852.1:7799-17942 GCA_905231905.1 Symbiodinium pilosum
ACTGAGCCCGCATCCACTGTATATACATATATAGTGTACATATATATATACATATGCATATAGTGTGTATATATATATATACACATGTAGCCTTATAATTTCAATGCCGAGGCCCGGGCCACGGCGGCAGACTGCGTGCTGGCACCTTGTTAGTTGGGCAAGATTAGATGGGACATGATGGGACACCACTCAGATTCTATCCAATTGAATTAGCTCTATCCAGGTAATTCTATGCCAGCTTCTCGCAATTGTATTCCCCTAGACATTCCAAAGATACATTGGGACTTTGAGAGTCCCTGTTCTGTCTTGTACAGGGAGGCTTTTGACAAACACCCTCGTCCTTATTCCCCCGCCGCCACTTTGAGGGAAGCATAGTTTTTGCTTCCTATTCATGATGGGGTTTTGAGGTTAGTGTTGAGGTGCAGCTGACAAGTGACTGTGGAGAGCTTTGCCGTAGGCTTTTGAGGTTTGTGTGCTGTTTGCTTGCACGAGGCTTTTTTACGAATTCGAACGCGGCGATGACGGTTCGTCGCTGACGTTTTGGGCTGAAGGGGTTTGATGGAGCCTGACTTGACGGGCGAAGAGATGCAAGCTTGGCAGAAGGTTGGCATATCACCTGCTCTTAGCTATGTTCCATCAATGGCTACGGTGCCGGCGCTCCTGCGCCACTACCCTGAGCCCAAAAGGGGCAGCATCTCACATTGGGGATACTATCGTGCCCGGCATACATTGTAGTCTTCCTTTGGTTCTAGTACTTAAGTCTCATGCGAGAAGAATTAAAACCTGCCGCGTGCAGACACCAAACACAAAACACGCCTCAAGCAGTGTAATTGGAAGCCTGAAGAAATACAAATGCTAGTCCGTCATAACCCTTACATTGTTCTAGCGTGAGGTAGCTCAAAACCTTATTCTCAGTCCCTTGAGTTACCATCCAATCCCCTGCAAACCTCTATGCAAGCCCTGGGTCCATTTGCTTTTGCGCGTTCCTTTCCATTTGCTTTGCCGCCATTCTAAGTATCTAGGCCCCGTACACCCTAAGCCTTACATACCCCGGTCTAATCCCTTTAGCTCCCTATAAAACGCTCGTACAACCCCCATTCTTCTTAAACAGACCGAGGTAAACGGGGCAACTGGGGGCGTGGGTCTGGCAGCTGTCCAGGCAGGGCCACCCAAAGGGCTTAGGGATAAAGGGTAGGGAGTTGTGAGGGCATAGCGGCTTCTTTCGAACTGGCATTCCCCTGGGCTTCCCGAAAGAAATTAGGAAATTCGCAAAGCTGGTGTGAGGAACTCAGGTTACGGAGGCAGGGCTGAAGCCCCAGGCAGAGAACCTGCGTTCCTTCCAGCCTGTGGGGACGCACTCGGTACTAAAATCCTGCATGACCCTAGGTACCTTATACATCGGGAATCATTGTACCATAGTGTATCGAGGTTCTGCAGGATTGTTATTATCAGCAGTAGTAGCCCCATGACAAAGCCAGGCGTGCTCATTAAATTGACAGGACAGCCTTGACATCTCCCTGAGAACGTTGGTTGTGTCAACCAAGGAACGTAGACTTGATCATTTTGGACATGTCAATGAGCCAACGACATGCACGATCTAAAAAAAGAGAAGCCTGTGCCAAGTCTCTAGGTCTCAGGATTGCACAAGATTTTTCTAGAGATTCCAGAGCACTGTACAAGCCCTAAACCAGCCTGTGAAAAGCTTTCTGAAAGCTATAATGCGCCCACATGAACTGCCGCGACCCTTAAAACCCCATCTGGAGGTAGCACGTGCACTGAACTGCCGCCAGATCATTGCCACTGGCCGCGGTAGTGAAAAGCTTGCCCCTGGGCTGACCGTTGAAGTCGGGGAGGCACCAGGCGCAGCAGGAGGAGGAGTAGTGGTAGTGGTAGGGCTCTGGCGGCGGCAAAGGTGGCGGTAGTTGTTGTCATCAAGTTATTGTTCTTGTTACTCTCGTAGTGAGAACCAAAGATGAGCTAAATGTAAGATCAAATAAGCGCATACAATACAAGCAGTAGCAACGACAATAGCAGCATTAACAGCAACATGGGGTAGGATTGAACGGATGGAGCCTGCGTTTTTCTTTGGGCACATGGAGGTTTTTGGGCTCGTGGTTGGAATGTTCATTGCTCTTCCGGCTGTTGTCTGCAGTTAAGTAAAAAGCACAAGTCTAACCTGTCTGAAACCACCATGCATGGAGACTACAACATAAAATGGTACTTATTCTCTCCCTTTCCATACTTACCCATGCAAAATCGAATCGAGCAAGCCATGCTTGCTAGGTATCATCTTCCATGATTTATAATTGGCCAAGGCAGTGGTAGCGCGCCATGGTGCGACTTGCTGCCTCAACCTGGAGGTTCGAGGGAACAGGGATTTTGGTCTTCAGGTTTACGGTTTGGGGATTTAGATTTTCAGGGTTTTAAGCGGGATCTACCCGAGAACTGGTAGGAATAGCACTGGGGTCTCTGTAGCGGTTGCCATCATCATCATCAAGTAGACAGAATTTGCGAACGGGAAAGGACGAATACATCCCCTGAAAGATGTTTAATTGATGAGCATTGGTGCTGATGTCGCCGCTCCTACGACCACGGAAAATGGTAATACGAATAGAGATGAATGTACTGGAGTATTAGTGACTAATCCTAGTAGTACGATCACGACTACTACAACAGGAGGAAGTCTCGCTGGCAACGGCACTGAAAGCGCAGACCAACGGCCGTGGCCACGAGCTTACACATGGGAGCCGATGGGATGAAGCACAATTTCTAAGGTCACTGGTAACCTGTAACAAAGGTCATGAGTTTGTGGCAGCCTGGCAAGGCCTGTACGACGCTATGTAGTTTGGGCGTTTATTGTGATGACCCGCGTGCGGCCTGTAGTATAGAGCATCTACAGAACTGGTACGCGCACTGTTTGGCTTCAAGGCCTCAGCAAGCCCGCCCACACAATTGACTCCGTTCATTAGCTTGTGCCTTACGCTGTTGGACTGTTGTTTTGATAATGTTTTTTGTCCTTTGTCTGTGGTGTTGTGACCATGCTTGCCCTTGTCACTGCTTCCTAAACTGAGTCCTTGCTCCTTTTCCACAGCATGTGTTCACGGGCACATGCAGGTAGGTGACGCCCAGGCTTGCCTGACACGCATCTTCTAATCAGGAACGCCCAGCGCTGCCGGTGCACAGGGCTATTTTGTTTGATCCTACACAGAGTCAGCGATGGAGTAGGGCAGCTTCTCGCTTGCTTCTGCAAAACCCCCTTTAGACACCTGGAGCATCTGCCTTCGTGGAAGGAGGATGGGGTACGCATCAACATTGCCCAGCCCTATCCATTCTTCTGGTTATGCTAGCTGTAGGCGGTAAGCAACCAGCCAAGGTGTGGATGTGGTCTTCGATACAATTGGAGGCGAGGTTTTTGACGAGTCCCTGCGTGGCACGGCCTGGGGCGCGCGGGTTCTGGTGGTCGGCTTTGCTTCGGGAAAGCATCCAAGCATTCGCGCAAATTATGTACCCCGGCTACAACAGATTTCTGTGTCGCCCACGATGTCTGTACCGCCAGAGTACTTACGTTTGAGATACCTATTTCTGCCCACATTGAGGATACATGATTTTGCTGTGAGCATGACATCGTCGCGCTGGTTTCCGGATCTTTGCTTCTGTTCTTTTCCAGAAGCTTGGGGAGTATTTCCACCGCCATTTAGCCAGGTTTGGTAGCCATTCAGGCTCGAGGCCTGAGGTTGAGGGAAACAGGTGGTTCAAGCTGTTGGGATGGAGTAGTGCGCCCTCAAGTCTGGGCCCTAAACCCCAAACCCTAAGCCCGAAACCCCTACCCTGGGGGCCCGCTTCAGTTGACAAGGGTCCTCAGACGCGTGACTGAGGGTGTTTTTGGAGGAGGGCAAGCAAGACCCCGTGCTGATGCAGCAGACGTAAAAGTCCGAGGGGGCGCTAAAAAACACTACCCTAAAGCAATTCTAGGGACGGGTAGGGCCACTGAATGCAGATACTGGACCTTGCCGAACAAAGGCTTTTAATCTTTCCTCATGCTTGGCTGGGAGGGGGAAATGAGTGTTGAAGATATAGCCGGGATTTATAGTCCCCCTCAAGTAGATAGGATATGGCTTTGGGTATTTTTAGATAGCATCCCCATATACCCCATACTCTATCTACTTAAGGGGGACTATATATGTAATCATAGGGACGAGTATACCAGCCTTCCTTCTCCAGAGCCCTGAAGAGGGAGTCTACTTCTGTCGACCCTTGAAGCCTGCAAATTCACACCCTAAGCCCTACCTTAACCTACCAAAACCTACTTTTTGTAGGGTCCTACTATAATTCTCTAGTATCGAATGTATAGGAAACCTACAAAACAGTAGGTTTTGGTAGGTTAAGGTATACTTTAAAGCCAAAAGCCTGCGACCCTAAATTTAAAAGCTACGTCTCCAAAAGGCATTGATCAAGGGCCTGACCATCATGGGCTGCCGTGCAGGCGAAAGCGTCCGTGGGACCCTGAGCCAGTAGTAGTCTTCATGACCGCCTGTGGGGGCATGTCGCAAAATTTCTCTCATGGAATACTGAATAACGATCCCTGCAAATCCCTTCATAATCACTGCGCACATCCCTAGGGTCCTCAAGGGCCCACCAATTTGCTTTACTTGCACGATTATCAGGGCTTCTTCGGCATAGTCGAGGTACTTGCAGATGGTCGGGGTTTCTTCCTTTTGGGTTGTTCCGTGGGTATAACTTACAGTTTTTGCTCCTAGCACTAATGCATGACTCCTTGGGTGGGAAAGCTGTGATGGTAAGAAGCACCATGGCGGGCAATGCTATCGACAAGATAGTAATCATGCAGTAGTCATACCTGCAATGTGTGAATAGCAACTCGGAGCAGCGAGGCATCTTTTGCTGCTTTGGAGCTGTTTTCTTGGCATCTTTTGCCCACAGCCGTCAGAGATCTTCATCTTCTTAAATACCCTTCCCTGATGTAATCCCAGATTTCTCCGAAACAATAGAACAGAAAACAGTGTGTTGTTGGGAGCTTAGCCCAATATTACCCATATATACCCATATACTACCCCAATATAACCCATATATTACCTCAATATGTAGGCCCCACTGACTGAGCAGAGCCCGCCACACATGCCGCTTCCCTGGCGATCGAGGTCGCGACCCTTACCTGCACGCTCCCCGCATGAAGCAGCCGCCAGTTGCAGCATGAGAGAACCTCCAAAACAGGCTGCTGTCAAGGAACTTAATTTAAAGTTAGTATATTAGGAAACCATATTCATTACGATGTATACCCACTATGGTAACTTAATTTAGGTTCCTTAACAGCAACCCAGTTTCAGCTCGAGTTGGGGAATGGAAGATCCAGCTCAACGGAAGTCCAAAAGTTCACCGGCTACTTTCAACATTTGAGCTTTAGTCTAAACTCCTTAAAGGGGGTTATATAGAGGATTGATTTCTAGAGGGGTTGTTAAGGGGGATACTGCGAGTTTAGACTATAGCTCATTTGAGCTCGCACTTTTCTGGCGGGTGAGGGCTGACTGTGGCTGATGTTTGGTGTTCATGCTTTGCAATTGCGGCCCAAACCTCGCCATGCTTCAGATACATCTTCGCCATACTAGATCCAACTAGATGATCGTGACTGTGCCGCCAATCGTCGGGAAAACTCATTATGAGAAGTTCAACAAACACATGCCGGCCATGAGAAACCACAGGAACCTCCAGAAGCCATCCTGCAATTGATGCTAGAATCCCGTATGACCCTAGTAGCTTTTTAACTGGAGAATTCTAGCATACTAACAGGATCTTCAGCCACCCACACATGGAGGCTTCCAAAACTGGGGGCCCCAGGATAGATCGCAATGCACTATACTCTTGGCTATAGAACTCCCCAAAAAGGTCCTCCAATCTTCGGAACCGCTAGTCCCTGTAAACCCCTTTAGAAACACAATTTTCGTGGCAAGTTTGATTTTCTTTTCGGCTTGATTATCCAAAAATGGAGGCAACATCCCGAACCCTAAACCACCCAAAACCCAGAACCCTAAACCCTAACCACCCTTATATATACGTAAGAAAAACAACCCCTATATTTCTTTGTAGATCTTGGCTCAGGCTTCTGGACTGGGTGGCGGCTGGCAAGATCTGTCCCCATGTTTCGCATAACGTCAGAGTCGAGGCAGGGCCTAACTCACGCAGTTAGGGTTCAGGGTTTAGGGTTTACGGCTTCGGGTTTAGGGTATGTAGGGGTTTCCGAGACTTGGGGATTTGGGAGGCGTTTTTGGGGGGACTGAAACAAGGCAATAAGAAAATGTTGCTCTATTTGGGTCCCGCGTTGTTTGGAAACTAGCATGTCTTACTGCTGATGAACGAAAACCTGCATGGCCCCGCATGCTACCAACACTGTTCCAGGGGTCCAGCTGTTTAGGGTCATTCCAGCAGCAGGTCGTAGGGAATAAAGGCGTGCATGTCATGCTATACTTACAGCGACGCTCCCGCATTCCCAGCTTATGTCATGCTAGCAAGACGCGAGGCTAATCGTTGGGATGCTCTAGTCCCCTGCCGGGGGGGGGAGGGGGGGGGGTTTCGTGAAAATCGGGGGCCCTCTTTGGCAGTCGTCTACAACGTGGATTAAGTTCTTTGAGAGGCTACATACACGAGCCACCCTACATAAGTTGGAGGAACAGCACATGTGATCCTTTTGCGTTGGATCATATGGATGTCCCAGGTTTGGAGTACGTAGGACATTGTCGATTTCGTAAGTACTCTTAAGAATTCGAAGTCACAGCAACCTTCATAGGAGTCCACTAGATTGAAAGCAGGGGCACAAAGTCTGGTGATTGCTACGCGGCCTCTTGCGTTATTTGCATGATACCATATGATACCCTATTCGCGAGTGTGTGACGATCGGTGAGCAGCACCCGCCTGCAGACACCACGTAATCACAGGAACCAGAGGTGTTTAAAGCGGTACCCTAACGCTTAGATAACAGAGTCACATGAACCGCAATATAATTGATCTGTGTAAGCTGCTCCAGCATTCAGGAGACAAATGCAGCGCAATAATGCCACTAATGCAACAATATAAACATATCACCGAGCTGGAGCATGGTTTGTAGTAGCAACAGGAACCGAAAATCTATGAATTGTTTCTTTCATTCTATGATTATAATGTCGAGGCATGTCAGTGAGCAGGACACAGTCATGGATCCGATTAGCGCCCCAAGATAAATAGAAACATCAGCAACCTCCATCTGACTGCTAGAAGTGATTTCTTGTAATTGTTACTCCCGCTAGTACTATTGTAAGCTACCGGTGCAGGAGGCGCAGGAGGCCTTCCGTACTGTGCTGGAGCGCAGAGTTGTCGGCAAGGCAGTGATCTCTTTCCTTCGGGACAGCAAGCTCCTCTGGTCCGAATGGGAGTTTCGTGAGCAGTTGCATCTTTCTACTGCTTTGCTGCTTCTAAGCCTTCAGGTTTCGAAGTAGATGTCTTCTGCAAAGGGTAATTTACTGTTTTCAATTGATCGTTGCCCGGATCATTGGTTGCGACTCGTCTTGCCTGTGTTGCCCTTGATTACTCAGCCATGAACGTCGCGAGAGTGCATAGCTACATTGCTGTTATGCCCTGTTTGCTTCATGTTTCGTTCACCGCGGCCTGGGCAGATAAGGCTCTGACTCTGATCGACCTCATCACGACGACTGCGCCCACAGAAAGCACCCGGCATCGAAGCAACTGAGCCGTACGAGACGATGCATAAACGGACTGGCATCAAGGGCTAGAGCGCATGGCAAAGTTGGACTATATGCCCTACCTTGGATGGAAAACGACGTGGTGAGTGCTGCGGTTCGGCAACCCTTTGCCCTGAATTGCAGCCAGCCAGAGCCACGAACAGCTGCATGCCTTGTGCGGGCAGCTGGCCCTTGTTCAATAGCCTGCTGCATCCCCCTGTGATGCCTGCGCCTTGCACAGCTTTCAGGAGACGAAAAAGCCAGTCCTTGTCGCTTGTATGCTCACAAAGTAGACAAACATCAGCAAAGGTCATGAGTGGAAGGCACGACTTCTGCCGAAGAGTTCTTTGATCTCAGGTGCAAATCATAGTGACCTTCTTCACGCTCACACAAGTTAATTCAGGCTGCTCAGCAGCCTGTAGGGCAAGCCTGCACTACTCCAAATCGTCTTTCTATGGCACCAAGTAGTAAGTGATAACGCAGCGGATTTCATTCTGACAACAAGCAGTGCAGGGGGAAGCATTGGGCTTTTTCTCGCAACAATGGGTACTCAAAGGGATCTTAGGTCTAACAAGTAGAACGTAATGACGTGTATCTCTCTTTTGGACTCTGCAGGGATTTTGCTGAGAGATGGTGCCCAGGAGGAGGCAATTATGCTGGTTTTGGCCGAAGAATCCGCGTCCGGCGCAGCTGTGGGGGCCTTGGGGTCTCAATCCCAAAGGTTTATAGCCGCAAAGAGGCATTTGAGACTTCACAGGAGAGATTTAGGGATTTTGCAAAATTAGGGGCACTTTTTGGGGGATCCCACTCATAAGGACTATAGTATTTGGGGGACTATATTGGGGTCCCCTTATTTCGGGAAACTACCATTTGGGGTGGCGGCGGACAGCTTCTGGTCCAGGAGCTTAGGGGGATGGGACTGTTGGCGTAGCTCGAGGTAATGTTAATGATGACCCCAGAAGGCAGGAGTTTAAGGCCAGAAGCTGCACATTGTCCAAACTTTTGTACCCTTCCCAATCTCCTAGGCAGCGCGACACCTCAAATCCTGAACCCTGAATCCTAAGCTCCGGTAATTACTCGCAATCCCCCTCAACCTCTAAGCCGGTTCACTTCCTCCGCAGCTGATCGACGAGGCAGCTCGTCCTCTAGCAGAGTCTGTGTTGCAGCTTCTGAGGCCCGTGGGCCGCATGCTTTGGGTTTGTGTATTGAGTCGTTGGCGGGTTGGGCATTTTAGGCCCTACAGGGTCAAAAGTCTGGAGTCTGAACGCGTCTTGAGCCCTCTTGATTTCTAGGCCTGGGGGCACGGACACTCTCTTGCGCAGGCAGGCACGGATACGCATGGACGATGTCGAGGCGCTGCAAGTCAGTTTTCTTGCTCTGCTGAAGGATAAACTACAGACTTTGCAAAGGATCCCTGGTTGGGAACGCATAGTCATAGTCATGAACCTTGCGGGTAAGAAGGGGCATTGGTTATGTGTCAGGTGCGGGTATACATGAACAACCTTTGGCGTTAGTAGTGTTTATTGCGCAACAGATGGCAACAAATCACAAGCAAAGTCAAGGACACTTACAAGCTTCGTGCGCTCAAACGACGTTTGAACATCCCAGGCCTAGTATTCCATGCGTCGAGCGCATGCAGCAAATCAGAGCAAGGAAGGTGGTGGTGCTATCTGTGATGCAGACTTATATCTAACTGACACCGTCATCATTGCCTAGTAGATGAACCCTTTGAAGCTTGCGCTGAGGTCCCAACTCTACAGATTTAGTGTGCTTGCATCGATTTTTTCCATCAAGATGAGTATGCTGCTTTTCCATGTTTTCCGATCCTAGCCTCAACCATTATCGATTCCGTTGCTTTGGCGTGGTTCGCGCTATCAAGGGAAAGCCATGTTCTGGCACCATGCAGTGCCTGGAGTCCTTGTGGTACAAGTTCACAATAGATTCGAGAATAAGGGATTGTTCATTAGAGGGCCTCAGAATTGCAATTGTCTCTTTTTTGAATGCATGCCAGGTGCATGTAGCTCTTTCAAAGGCGGTTCTGCTGCAGTCAACAGAGGAACGTGTCAAGCCCCGCTTGCATACTGTTACTGGGGGGGGGGGGGGGNNCAACTTTTTCGCACGTTCATCCAGACAGGAGGTACGTTCACTTGCAAAGGTGGACAAGGGTAAGATACATGCGCAACACCAACACGCCCGACCTCATGACCAAACCCTCAACCCCTAATCATAAGTAGGTTCCATTACTACTATATGATTATGATATATACTCCTACCCTATTTAGGGCAGGCACTTCAGGGTTTGGAAAGCAGGCCCCGCTTCGCCTCTTCTTTCAGGAGCGAAAGACGAGGGTCTCCCTGATCCGCTCTTGGGCAGAGGCGACGCCTCGGGGTTTATGGGGGTTAGGGCTTTGGGTTTAGG
>CAJNIZ010045852.1:20574-42755 GCA_905231905.1 Symbiodinium pilosum
CTGAACTGGAACTCGAACTGAACTGAAACTGTAGTTCCCGAACTGAAATCGAACGATACTGGAATTCCAGCTGAACTGGAACTTGAACTAACTGGAACCCTCCCCCTCCCCGCAGCAAGCAATCTTCGGAGTTCGAACTGAACTCGAGCTGAACTGGAACTCGAACTGAACTCGAAATCCTCCCCCCCGGTAGCAAAATGAGACTTTGGACCACGGACGGCGAGAGAGACGCCGATCCAAAACGGGATTCTCAGGTTGCTCCACGCGCCAGCGCTGCCACGCCTCCAAGGCGGCAGCGAGAGAGTCGTCGATTCCAAACAGCATTCGCAAGACCCTCCTTGCGCCAGCGCTGCCACGCCCCTAACACAGCGACATCGAGAGGGTTGTGGATTTCAGATGGAAGTCGCAGGACGCTAAACGCGCCAGCGCACCCGCGCCCCCAAAACAGCCAGAGGGTCATCGATTTCAAGCAGAAACCGCAGGACGCTCAGGACGCTCCATGCGCCAGCGCTTCCACGCCCTCAAAGCAGCGAGAGGTTCATCCATTTTCAAAACTTACAGGAGGCTCCATGCACCAGCGCTGCCATGCGCCCAAAAACTAGCGAGAAGGTCGTCGATTTCAAACAGAATTCGCAGGACGCTCCACGTGCCAGCGCTGACGCCCGCTCGACGTGACATCAAACTGAACTGGAACTCGAACTGAACTCGAACCCCTCGATCCTCCTAGCATGCAATCTTTGGATTTCGAACTGAACTGGAACTTAAACTGAACTCGAACTCCCCCCCGCCCCCCTAGCAAACAAAACTTTTGATTCCGGAAGCGAGAGAGGCGCCGATCCAAAACGGAATGCTCAGGACGCTCCACGCGCCAGTGCTGCCACGCCCCCAAAACAACGAAAGGGTCGTCGATTCCAAACTGCACTCGCAGGACGCTCACCGCGCCAGCGCTGCCACGCCCCCAAGTCAGCGGCACGGTCGTCGATTTCGGATGAAATTCGTAGGACTCTCCACGCGCCAGTGCTTCCACGGCCCGAAAACAGCGAGAGGGTCGTCGATTTCAAGCTGAATTTGCAGGACGCTCCACGCGTCAGCGCTGACATTTAAGTGAAATCGGAGTCAACTGGATTTTGAGCTGAACTCGAACCTCTCCCCATCCCTCTAGCAAGCAAGCAATCTTTGGATTTCGAGATGAACTCGAACTGGAACTCGAACTGAACTCGAACTCCCCCCCCCTAGAACGCTTCCCTTCGTGTTTCGCCATCCAGGCCTTCCTCATTCCCCATCTGCTCTTGAGCTGTGCTCTTATTTGCGATGCGAACGCACGCGAACTCGAACTGAACTCGAACCCCCCGCCCCCTGGAAAAAAATGGACCCGCGAACGTGAACTCGAACTGAACTTGAACTTGTTGCCCTCCCCTCCTCTCCGTGCCCTACTCTGGAACAGTTCTCGAACTGTTCAAGAACTGCATTTTGGAACTGTTCTCGAACTGTTCACGAACTGTTCCCCCCCTCCTGGGGTACTTACTGCTGATATACCCCAAGATCCCAAGACCTCCAACTACCCATGTACCCCAACATACCCCCTCCTTGCATGATGGGACCCTTACTTGATGAAGTGTCGGGGAAGCCATGACTGCATGAGGTTCATGATTGTTCAGGGTGTAGGGGGGTTAGGATTTAGGGTATTGTTCAGGGACGGACATTCAGCCGCCATACCAGGGGGTGCTGCAAAGACAGCAATGATGGCCTTGATGAGACTTTTGGCGACGTTGAGCCATTGTTGTAGTCTAACCGATCATTCCCCCTAATTAAGAACAACACCACCACCCCTAATCAAAAAAGCGCTGGCACTCAGTGTTGTGTGTGTTCGTGCAAGAGAGACTGTGTGTTCCTCCTGATTGGCACCTTGGGGTTCTATGGTGTGAGCTTGTATTCTTTAGGCAGGTTGGTGTTCATCAGGTGGAAGCGGCCAGTTTTTCAGAGTCTGAATCATGAGAAGCAGTCGGTGTTGTTGAACATTTGCATTGCTGTCCAATTTTCCAAGTCCGTATTGAAAAGCAGAGTCCTGGAAACAAGACCTTGCATCCACGCAAGAGTCCTAGAAAACCTCTGTAGAATCTGTGGAACCCCACTGGAGGCCTAGCCTATGTAAACTCCACAGAAACCGCAATACCCTAGTCTAGAATTGCGTGCGTCCCCGAAAAAAAGATCAACCTTCCTAGAATTGGCTGATAGGGACCCTTCAGGATACTTCGCTCATCCCTATCCTATATCCTTAGATGCTCCACAAGTTTCCTTCTTTGACAACCCCCACCTAGACCCACTACTATGTTGGTTACGATTGTTATTATTCCTGCTCCTAATATTTAAATTTATACCGTTTTGAATTCTTAGTACTATACTATTATTACTATGTTTTCCAGAGACTCTGCTTAGCAGGAGGAGGGCCAGATGGAAGAGCTTTCTCTGGCAGAGGTCGCAGGGCGGGGGTGAGGGCGGAAGGGGGTGGTTGGGATGGGGATAGCAGAATGTGCTGGAGTTGAGTTTTTTGTTTGGTGCAAGGTGTGGGATGGGCTTGAGATATTATATGGCAATGGGAGCTTAGCTTGGTCATTATCCTCAGGACTGCGCCCTTGCGCACGTCCTGAAGCCGCAAACCATACAGTTACATTTGATTCTCGTACATTTCCAGTGCTTGCGTCGTTTGTAGGAAGGAGATGCGCACCCGAGTCCTGAGTCTCATTATATTTATCGTAATATTTTTTGCAGAGATGCATTGGTTGTGTCGCGCTGCCAGAGGTGCAGGTTTGGGTTTCGGTTGTAGCTGACCAACCAACTGTCAGCATGGCACCGGCAGAGGGAGGATGTTCCCTTCTTTGGGTGGGTTGGTGCGGGAAAAGGGTGCATGTGTTATCAAAGGTCATATGAGGGTATTGCCGCATGCGTCCACACACGGAGCAGTTTAAGGCCGCTGCCTGTTGAGGTAAAGGCCTCCTGAGACGTTGTTTGCCCATGTCGTGGGACTTTACGGGAAGCACAATGCACCATGATAGATGCTGTGTGCTGGGCCTCAGTAGACCTGTAATTACAACAATTCGCTCCCACTTGGAACAACAATCACGGTGTCATCGCACAAGCAAGACAAGCCCAGCGTCCTGTTGCGGATTTCTTGTCAAACGCCAAGTGATGGCCCACGATCCCAGAAGTGGGTTCATGGTTTTTGGGCCTGGCCAAATCATTTGAGGATGCTGCTGTGCGATATCAGCGGCTGCGACCGCTGGTGAAGCAGGTTATCAAGGCTGGACTCCATCAACAGCTGCTTTTGAAATGCCTGTGATTATGGATTGAGTGGCTGGTCAGGGATATTTATGCGTTTGGTTCTCGTACTGCACCCCATCATCCTCCAGAAAAAGCGTGCACGAATGACGCTTCAATAGCTTCGGCAAATTTTAGTCATGCAAGGCGCTGTCTGCTAGAGTGGTCTGACTGGTAGGATGAAGTGCTTGAAAGGCTGGGTCAAGCATTGCTGAGTTTTTTCCTATCTTCACTCAGGTTTGTGTTCTGGTTACCCTACATTGTGGTAGGACTGTCATCAGAACTGACTATTTAAGGTTGCGATATTATAGGACTTCCCGATGCAGCTGTTCGTCTTTCTGCTGTCTTGCGGTGCCCGCAGTGGTGGGATAAGTCGCCATTATTTGGCCGCTGAATTTGTTGCTCTGTGTTTATATCTTGCTGACCATGGTTGGAATATGCAGCTGGAGCACAACGGACTAATGACGAGCGTTATAACAAAGATTGTTGTTGTTGTTACTTGCTGCTGCTTTCGTTGGTTTTTGCTACTGTCAGGACCTGCCCAGCGGCCTGGATCCCGTGAACGCCGCGGATGAGGCATGACGGGGCAGGTGTGTTTAGTGTGGTGTGATAGCTCTCAGATGGGTCTTGACATGTCACGCGGCATAATCTAGTTCGGCAATCGTTCTTATGGGCTGTGAGGGGATAACATCCGAGGGGATAACATCTCCACTTTCTACATGTGCGGACATCGGCTTGAGTCAGAGAAGCAGCTTCCTTGCATATCTGCAATTTCTGATGCTTGTCGGCCTCCACTGTTGGCCCTGAAATCAGGGTCCAGGAACGAAGACCGACGCACATTCCTAAACCCTGAAACCTGAAGCCGACATAACCTTATTAAGATAGTAATTTCCATTTTCTTTTCCATTATCCCAATATACCCCCAATATATCCCACAAAGGTTCAAGACTCAGGTTTGAAGGTTGAAGGCAAGCTTCTAAGCATCTTGCATTACGCAATGTGAGCACTAGATGACCTTTCTTCTTCCAAGAAACCTGTTGATTTAGGGCCACAGGATTTTTTAGGTTTGGTTCTTCAGCCGAACACAGAAGGCTCTAGGAGTGGGTGGTCTCCTAAGGTACTGTTTAGGACAACAGTTTTGCGCAGGCCTAACCCCCGCGGGCCATCCTGATGTGAGACCCGCTCCAGAAGTAATTCATCCTTTTCGGAAGAGCATGTTAAATCTCGTTGATGCGGATTCTCCAAGCCTAGCGAGAGGTGAGTATGTTCAAAGCCAACCTCCTTTTGTGGAAGGATGTGGCTATGCTGCTGGCCATCCTTCGTGTCAAGACCGCCTCTGCGTTTGAGGGGTTCAGAGATTGGAACGAAGGGCTTCCGGATTTCTGCCTTGGAATTCCTATTATTACTATCATGACTATTCTTACTATTATTATTATTGCGATTATTATTATTATTTGTCTGGACTCATTCGGGTAAGCTGACGAGTAACCTGCTTGGATGGTACGCACAGCCCTGATTGCCGGAGGGTTGCCTTGGTATCAATTTTAGTAGGAGCCAGCGAGTGTGAGCATTGCTGCCTTAGGGAAACATCTTCTTAAGGTATGCAACACAGACCCCCTAAAGGATCCAACAAATGGGACCCCCCTAAGTGATCCCAGGAATGCATTAGGCAACTTAGGAAATTATGAGGAGGTTCCAGTTGTTGGATGCTTTTGGGGGGTCTGGGCAAGGTGTACTTAGATCGTGTCGAGCCATCAACCAGTCAGGCATCGCTAAACAAGGTTCAGGGTTTAGGGTTGAGGAAGGTCAAGATTTGTCATGAGCCGTGAAGGCTCTTGACAATGTAAACAAACAAACTTTCACACCCCGGTACTATAGTATCTTATAGTGTATTACAGTATATCATATTATGGTATATTATACCTGCTTCAACCTCTTAACCAGGAGCCAACGAGCCTTGCAAGCGGAGTGACTCTCCGGCCATCGTTGCTCTCCGTCAGGCGCGCAGGGTGCAGCGCTTGCTTGCCCCAAGGATCCAAATAGCCCGATGTAGGTAACATTTGTAGACTTTAGGGCCCAATGTTGGTATTATTTGTATACTTGGATCTCTGGACCCCCAGGGTTGCTGTTGCCTGTCACTATGCTCGGGATTAACGCGATGCTGACGGTGATGGCAATGATGTTCGTGATATATCGTGGTGATGATGTCAATGGGCGACAATGATGAAGGTCATGTGTTCAAGAGTGGAAGCTCGTCGCATGTGCTCTCCGCCCTTGTTCTTCAAGGGGGGAGGAAGGGATGATAATGGTTATATTGGGGTAATGGAACATAAAATGGAAACTGCGATCAATCATTATTTGTAGGGGTTATATAGGCATAATGGAGATGACATGGAAACTGCTATAATGGGTTTATTATATTATAGATATAATGGGATATGTATAGCGTACTATTCCCCTTGTTTTAAAACACTGATGCTTTTTTTGTGTAACACGCACCTATTGTATGTTGGGCAACGTTATTGAATGCTGGCCGTTGTCAGAAGCGAATCCTTGAAGAGCACCAGTGCTATTCTGAAGTTTGTTGCTGCCAGGCTCCGCGACTCCAACAAGGAGTGTGCGCTCTTGATTGTTGAGTCCTGTTTTACACACATACCCTTCAGGACCCCTGTAAACTCCCCCCCAAACAGGCTATAATATATGTGTGCTTTAGGATTACTCTGGCCAATCAGCCAGCGTGTCGATTTATGGCCGGTACTCAGTGGGGAATGTGGGAGTGGCTTGTAATAAGGATGACTTGATGGGTATTCCTGTCAAAGGGAAGAGCAGGGCTTTCCACGCAGTTTCCCTCACTGATTCTGTACTGAGTGCCCGGGAGATTTTGATTCAAGTTTTTTCACTCCAGCCTGATAGCACAGCGGCAGAGCTTCCTGAACTTAGGAAGGGCACAAAGCAGTTTGCAAGTTCTGCATCAGTTCGGGAAGTTCTGGCATGTGCGAGTCGCAAAGACTCAGGGAAATCCGCCAGAAATGGACCGCAGCACATGGCCTCTAGATTTGAACTTGAGACACCATGGCAGAACGAGAGACTTAAGGCCAAGACATGCAGGATTCGGATGGCACATGGCAAAGGTGCTCGCAGGGTCGCATGAGGTCTGTATGACAGCGTACCATTTCATGCCGACAGCGCCTGTGTATACCTACCTCTATGTATATATATATGTACATGCGAACACAAAATTGTGTATGATCCCCGCTCTTGAACAAATCTATGTACCCCAAAGCTCCTTGACCCCTATACATCCCAAAATAACCCCCTATATAACACCTATATCCCCTTTATAGGTGCACCCCCCTCCCACAGGGTCTTAACCCCAATGTATCATAGTAGTTTCCATTTTCTTTTCCATTGTCCCTATATAACCCCAACATACCCAAAGGTAGATTCCCGGCATGAAGTTCCCTGAAAAGACATTATTGGTGGCGCTTCATTGCTCTCACACAACAAAGGAGTTGCAATGTGAAGTCCTACAGACAGGTTGCCCTGACTGCGCAGCTTGCTCACGTGGATCGTTTCAACAAGCTCAAAACAGTTTTCTCTCAGACTAGGGTTCGAATTCTCACAACGAAAAGTCGGGCTTCTGTGATCACCTCTTCTGATTTTTTTAGGATGACATTCCTTTTTTGAGGGAATACGCGCCTCCATAGATCCTTGCGCCATGTCTTGGAGGCGGATGACCCAGTTTTTCAGGGGCTAGAACTTGAAGGTTGTGGGTCCAGTGTTCAAGGTTCATGGTTTCAGGTTGGGGCTTGGCCCTATATTCCCCAGTTTCCATTTCATATTCCATGTTCTTTTCCATTTAATTCTCCCTTATTGGGGTATATACCCCTAAACCCTAGGCCCTAGATCCCAAACAGTAGCTTCCATTTTCTTCTCCATTATCCCTACATAACCTCTGTATATCCCTATATTGCAGGGGTTTACGGTTGCAGGCGTAGAGCTTAAAGCCATCGAGCTTTTTGTTTAAGGCTTGGGGCTCATGAATTCAGGTCAAGGTTTCTGAGCTTTCTGAACGTTCGGGATTTTTATTTTGGAGATCCTTGCGCCGTGAACCCCAGCACATCCCAGCCTTGTCGGGAGCATTGTGGAGACATTGATCTAGACGAACTTAGTCGAAGTGTGAGCTTGGTTCGTGGGTGTCCATGTTATGGTTGGCGAAGCACCACTATCCCTATATAACCTCAAGATAATAGAAGTAGTTTCCAGCACATTTTCCATTATCCCTATATGAACCCCAGTATAAAATACTAGTAGTTTCCATGTTCTGTTCGGTTATCCCTGCAGGAGGCATATTATGGCAGATGGTTACTTCTTGTGGCTCAGCATACATGCGAATACATACAAGAGCTCACGCTGGCTCTGTGCTCTAAGGAGTAACTATAGTCCTCGTACTACTGGGGTTATATAGGGATGGTGGAAAATCGAATGGAAACTACCATATTATGGTAGGGTATATATTGGGCTTATAGTCCCCCTCAATTATATATGAGGATATTATTATATAATATGCCGAAAGCCATATTCTATCTGATTAAATGCGAGTGTATGTGCAGCCAATGATAAAACGGGGCGCATTGATGAGAAGGTATTAGGGTAGATAAAATGAACATGCTTAAGAGAATCCCCAGCCAGCCTTTTCACAGAAAACAACGGCAATGCAGGTTTAGGGTTTGCGGGTCCAGCAGCACTCCTGTGATATTAGAAATCAGAAGCCGCAGGCTATTTTCGACCGTGCGTCGCGGCGCTGCGACGGCTGCCGGACATCTCAGGCAGAAAGATGGGGAGCGATGACAATTATTGTGATGCTGAGGAAAAAGGCCTGAAAAGATGTTCAGGACTGCTTGCGAATGATGTTAATTACTGCACCTTCAGACTGTGCAGGTCTTCAAAAAATGCAGCATCCCTTGAGCGGCTCTACCCAGTCGATACAGTTTGGCCCACTGTCGGGTAATCAACCAAGCTGGTTCCTGTTTCAAGTCACAAGCCACTCTTCCAAGCGCCCAGCCGTAAGGCATTGCAACAGACACGCTGCCTGTGCACCAGCTCAGCAAGCAGTACGAGTATGAATCACATCGAAGACTGTGCTGTAAATGTTGGAAGATCCCTATGCCCACGCCAGACCTTAAGTCGCAGAAGACCACAAACCCTCGGTCTAAACACCCCCGCGGCACATCTAGGCCTACGTAATCCTAGGTACAGCCCTGCATAATCTCGCACATACGGAAGTTTACACACAGTTCTGCCATGACCCCTTAGATTAATTGCAGCATTCCTCTGAACGATCTGGGATGTTCCATTGCGGCAGGCAATGCTCATCCGTGGCCAAACCCATGCACCAGGCTGGACTAGGAACATAAAGCACTTACGAATCAGGTGCCTTTAAAGATGGACAGGTAATTACCTAGGACTCCAACCAGTATCCCTGTCTTCGAAGTGGTCATGGTAGTTGTTCCTGATCCTCAGATGCTCTTCGAGTACCAGCTGAGGTGTCAGCGCCCGGCTGCCGCAGGGAATTAGGTTCCACAACAGAAACGATTCCGCTCTATAAGGCACTGGCATTGTGTAGGTGTAGGTAATGAGCAGGGAATCCTTAAAACAATCCCCGGTTGTTTCGCCTGGCAAAACTTGATACATTCCTCTTGTTACATGCATGCTACCCAGACAGATTTGTGTTTCTTCTGTCCGTGAGAACCTATAACAATGCTCCCAAGTGCGTTGGCATGCCAGGCGCCCTTAACTTCATCACCATTCTCGGCCGCGGCATCTTTCCGAAGATTGCAGCCCTTTCCAGACGCTTGACTACATCCGTGCCAGAAATGAATGGGAGCTTCTTAAAACTATTCCGTTAAAGTCCTGCACCGGGACTCCACAAGTGCCTTGGTAGTCTTTACATAGCCTCAAAGTCCCGGAGAGTACCCTGTTTTGAGGAACGTCCAAATATCGAGGCTCAAAATCCAATGTGCAGTATAGCAGCATTCTGTCACAACTCTTGCAAGCATGCTCAACGTCACAGCGCTGAGAAGCAAGGCGTTAAAACCACTCGTGCTATGTTTTTTAGTCGCTTACTGCCAGCACAAATAGCTATCAGGAAGCCTTGTGAAATTTGTGGTCCTGCTTGAAGCCAATAAGGCACTTTGCGCTGAGACAGAGCAGCTGGCATTCAGGCGCATTCTCGTGTACTGAACTGCAGCAATTTTTTGGTTGCTGATCTGGATGTCCACGTACGATGTAGAGCACACATAACAAAAACAGAGACCAGATACGTTCAACTCCCTACCAAAAGGCCCCCTGCCACGTGAGCTACTGTCAGTACGAGGGTTACCAAGGGACCGCACGGAATATATTCCCCAAAAAGGAACTCGGCCCATGTCAATTAATTTTCTAGGAAATGTCGACCTTAGCTCATATGGGAAGCGCACTCCCGGCACTCCGCAGGGTGCAGCTCGTTCACGTGGGTAGTTTCCAAAATTGGGGTCCTATTGGTACCCCTAAAAATAGGCGCCGTAATATAATCTGTACCAGAACGGGTCTATCATTTTGGAGAACAACCTATAGCTACATTACCTCGGCACTCCGAGTGATACCCGTTTCTTGACGTCTGACATAGAACAAATAGACCATTTTCCTTGTCATGGGTGTAGCAGTGAGAAGCAGATGTCACAAACTCTTTGTGACGTCATCCCACCTGTTTTTGGAATTACGAGATCTCACGCAGTGTGGTAGGAGCCCCTATGCTTGGTTCCTATCGGAACGCGGGTCTGCACATTGCATTTCCCGATTTTGGGGAAGAACAGATTAGGCCACTCATCAATTTAGCCCATCCCGTCCGCGCTTGTAGGACCGCCCTCAAGATCTGACGAACAATTGCCCGATTCCTTCTCAAATCTGACTTGCGGTCACAGAGAGACTAGCATGCCGTTGCAGTAGCTGTTGTCAGCAACAGGTAACACGGTAAGTAGATTTCGTAATAGCAAATGATTCCAAGATAGTAGCGCCCTCCACTCCCCACCTAATTAGTTGGTAGGAAGGTCAAAGGTAAGCCAGCTCCTACATGTCCTGTCAGGGTCCTGCATCACGCTTGGCCACCTCGGCCTCCAGTTCCAAGCCTGACTTTCTCAATTTTCCTTGATAATGCTGCTTGAATTGTGTGAATCCCAGATAGCCCTTGAGAAGTTCCTACGTATCTTTGGTTGTTTTCCCATCATATTCCAGCGTACCCCATCTTTGAAATCCCTCTGGAAGCCTCAGCCGCAGGCCCCTTCTGCCGGAGCTCATCCGAGAACTACCTCCTGCCCATGGCAGAGTTGGAGGCTTCTCTCCCTCAGCTGGGAGGGACCTCTGCTTGGGAAATTTTGGAGCAAGGGATATCCTGTTCTAAAAGCGGAGGTTTTCAACGTTGTTGAACAAACTTGAGCTATGGTCTACATGATAGGCGAGCTGCTTCTGTAGTTACAGGAGATGGCCGATTCGGCCATGAGATGCAGCTCTTGCGAGGCGCTTTGGATGGTATTTGTGTTCAAAGGCATTCTGTTTTGTTCCCCACATAGCGGAGCTGTTGGGGTACTTAAATGTGAAGAAATCGGAGGGGGGGGGCTATCTGAGGCTGCTTGATTCCGCCTTTTCAAACCTGCAATGGTAACCCAGGAGAATCCGTGCCAGTCTGCCACGTTGCAGGTGAGACGCTACCTCGTGAGGAGGCGATCGAATGCACCATGCCCGCAAGGATGTCTAGTAAAGATAATTGTTGTGCTGCAATGGGCCAGTATGTCACGGGAAGTGAATGGTGCATTAAAACTACTACTGGGTGAGTTTAAGGAAATGCAAAATGTAATGGAAAACTACTATGCTTTCGGGGATCATATAGGGTTCCTCTGCTCCCGAAAGGGAGTACGGTTTAGTTTAGGGCGTCCTGGATGCTTGGCAAAGGATTCAAAGGATGTTGTACGTCGGGCGAGTGCGTCTTGAAGCGACTCTGTTTCTAGAAAGTTCCGAGAGGTCTCACACGCAGTGAGGGAAGATGGTTAAGGATAAGCATGCAACCCCTGAGGAGCTATTCGCATACTGCTTTTCATCAGCAATCATACAAGTACTGTCATGCAGGTCACTAAGTAATTTTTGCAATGGTTATAATGGTAGTAATCGTAATGATACTGTAGTAGTAATGGCATCAAACGTACTAGTAGCAACAACATTTTTGAGAATGTGTAGTTTGCTGGGAGCCTGCGAAATCTTCCCAGCCTGATGGATCCACGCCTTACATGGGGTTTCCTGAAATTAGGGGTACCATTTTGGGGGTCCGAATGATAAGGATTCTAGTGTTCTGGGATCTCTATGTTTGGGTCCCCCTATTTATGGAAGCTACAACATATGAAAAGAGAACCCCCAACCCCTTATCTTCAAATCCTTCCCTTGCACATTATTCTGTGTGTGAAGTGTTTTGAAATGATCCTTGCTCTCTGTGCTGGGGTTTTGAGAAACACGATTTTTTGGCTGAAAAAGCCTTAAGGCTGCCAAGTTTACGTGGTTGTTTGTGCGTGTCTTCGTGCGTGAAAGGAGGCTGTAAATTCTTCCCTGGGACCTAAGCCTAGCTAGTTAAGCTTTCCGACTGCAGCAGAGCTGTGAACCCACATTATGTCCTTCCCCTAATACTGGGTTTAGGGTTTAAGTTCCCCTACTAAATAATCTGCATATGCTGATCCACAGTACTTTTCAGTCCAAAAACCACTGAGGCGCCAATCGTTCCCCCATGGCCCGAATACCGAAGCCGGCTAACAAGGGCTGCCGCCCGCGGGGGCTGGTAGGGGAGCCCGGTTTGGGGGTTGGATGGGCTTGGGGTTTGGATATATATGTATATGTATATATATATATATCTACACGTATTGGGCCAATAAAGGAATATAATACATCAATAATTGGGAATCAGATCGCAAAGAGCATGAGGAATTGAATGGAAGCTGCTATAGTAAGCGTAGCATGCAGGGCTGAGGGCTTAGGATTTGGCACAGAGCGTATGGCGTATAGGATTTGGCATTGGTGGCTTTAGGTGGATGGAGGACTGTTGTGTGTTTAGGCCTGCGAGAGTGTAGCAGTGTAGCGTTTCAGGGCTTAGAGTCTGGGGTTTGAGGTTGTGGGATCCGTGCAAGGGGTTCCTGGGGGTTGTAAAGGAGGCTATGCGGCATTTGAGCATTAGGGTGTTTAGTGTTTTGGGCGTTTTGGGGTGTGTGGGGTGAGGTCAAGGCTGTAGTGTCTAGGGAGATGAGTATAGCCTTTGGGGCTGTAGGCGTTTAGAGTCTAAGGCTCTGTCATGAAACCGAAAGCCTGAACACTGAACCCCAATTGAGCTACAGACTAAAGTTAGGTTNNGGGTGTATGATCGATTATCAAGCGTTTCGTCAGGGTCACGTCCAGCGTTTGCGGACATGGAGCGACTTTGCTCTCGTCAGACGCACGGGCCCATTTCAGCATGGTGAATGACTGTTGAATGGATTGTAAAATGTTCCAGAGGTAAGAACAGCGTGCGAAACAATGTGCGGGCCTCTTGTCAATGCAAACGCGCAGAAGGCGGCAGGCTCCCATGTGGCATCAGTAAGATTGGGTGGGCATTGCTGTTGGGAGGCTTGGGCCCTCTACGCAGCGCTTTCACGATTTTGCGCTTCTACCAAATAGTGCCGCTTTTGAGACGGGGTTACGCAAAGCCCAGTGCCATGAAAGAAGCACTTCACCAAAAATACGCGTCGGTTCTATGTGAGCAAGAGTCCAAACTCTTTAAGGGGGGTCTTATTGATTATATACGGGTTACTAGAGGGGATAATAGGAGTTTAGACTAAAGCTCATGTGGCAGGAGC
Organism: Symbiodinium pilosum; assembly: GCA_905231905.1. NCBI lineage: Eukaryota > Dinophyceae > Suessiales > Symbiodiniaceae > Symbiodinium > Symbiodinium pilosum. The sequence continues at coordinate 33,795 of CAJNIZ010045852.1, forward strand.
ATGCTTTGGTTGTTGGACCCTGGGTCTAAGCATCAATGGGCCACTATCGTTTTCAGCTCGCCCCTAACTGACTTTGCTGGAGGGCTCAATGCAAGTAATAGGAATAAGAGTAAAAGCAGGCATAGTACTAACAGAAGTGACAACAGAATTCCCGCCCTTGCCTGGGGACCCTAAGACTCGACGTGAGAATAGCAATGATAGTCGTAATGATTATGATGCTGTGTAATATCACATCAAGACCTGGACCCCAAAAGTATGTAAAATAATGGCCTTGATGGATGTTATTATGGGTTTAGGGCTTTTATTTTGCATACTTTTGGGGCTCCTAAACCCTAAATAGTTGTCCATTTTCTTTTCCATTAACCCAAAATAACCCCTGTACAACCCATAAATCTCAGTAAGGTCACAGGAGAAACAGTAAGAGAGCCCAGGTGATGCGGAAGATGCGGAAGAGAGCACGAACCGGACGATGAGACTGCGACCTCCGATTCTTCAATGTGAGTAGTATTTTATTTGGGGATTTTATGGTACCCAATATAGAGTAAGATTATGTCCTCCTTCGGGGGGTATAGTATTTTATATAAGGAATATTGTCTTACTAGGTTCCTGCAAAAAGCCTTCTTGTAAGCTGAGGTGTATATTCAGAAGACTTGTTTTTCTTGGAAATGCCTACCTGAACAGCCATAATTAATAAATGGCATGAACTGATCCGCATGAAGAGATCTATCTCAGAATTGAAGCCCAATGAAATTGGCACGACAAAATGGCCCGGTGACATCTGCAGAACACAAAATTGAGTGTACCACCAGAGGAGCCTTTGCAACTCAAAGTACCCTAAACCCAAAATCCTAAGCCCTACATAGTAGTTTCCATTGTATATTCCATTACCCCTACAGGATCCCAATATTACCACTAAACCCTGAAGCCCAGAGTAAATGCTCTTGGGTTCTTCTGGCTCGAAAGCTGCTCGTCAAAGAAAAAAAAGGGTGAGACATAGTCCCCCTTAAGTAGATCGAATATGGGGTATATGGGGATCTTATCATGATATATCCGATGCCATATTCTATCTACTTAAGAGGGACTATATGCTGACTCACCCGTCCCTGACTGCACACGAGTACCCGCTTTGAGAACAGGCACTTCAACAGAAATCATATATATCTGTATATATGTACTTTTCCTACACTTCATCTGGAAATTCTAGAATGCCAGCCTCAGCTGTTCTTCCTTGTGCAGCGTGGCCCGAAGCATGTCGCCGCAACTTGGGCAGACTAGGACACTTCCGGTCTTGCAAGAAGGCCTCGCAATAAACGGCACTGGTGGCTTGGGCTTTTGCTTCTGTTGCAGCTTTGTGTCATAGATCACGGATCGTACGAAGCGTTAAAGGTTTGTTGAAGACTTCAAGGCCTCAAAGCATGCCCGTTGCTCAACGTTATTGATGTTAAGAGTAGCGGCCCGAAAGTATCAAACAGATATTTCCAACCGGATGATGTAGCAGCCTATAATACCATACTAGGTACACAAACCACTAGCCGGAATAGCAACCTGCATTTGATACTGTTGCCGCAGCCTTTGCTGGCCCATGCGGAGACGAAACAACTGTTGGGCTTCTGTGGCAACGAAGGCCCCTTGGGTGTGGCAGTGGGCTGAGAAAACGCGGCCAATACCCATATGAAACCCCTATACATTAGCTTAGGATGCAAACAAAGCTCCTAGCCACTTCATCTGCAAAAGATCGTTTTTAACTCTGGCTTGGGGAACCTAGACCCCAACAATGCGTAGAATAATGGCTGTTTTGGGTGGTTCTCTGCCATCATGTTAGCTACTTTTAGGGGTTTACGAAGTGATGAATATGCACGCATTTTCAGTATAGGGCTAGCCATATTGCTACGCGCGTTTCGCAGTTTTGGGACAAGCAGTACTTCACCCAGGAAGGAGGGACTGCATATATAAGTGTTATGCATGAGCATGGGTGCAATCATAGTGCTTTTGCTTGCGCCCAGGACAGGGATCCTTCTTGTGTAAGTTGGGGCTCTATGTGCATCAATCATACGGCGAACTGCTATTTGGTTGTTTGTGATGTGGGGGTGGGGAGTTGGTTGCTGTACAGGTCCCCATATAATGCCTGTGTGCTTTCGTGTAAAATTTTCTGTTTTTACCTCCCCCCCTTCCCCCGAAGCAGTGCGCCAGTAAGCCCGAAAACTCTATAAGCCTGTATAGGGACCATGCGCATGCAGTCTTCCTGTGCAGGCCCTTCTATCCATGGCGTTCTTCTCGACGATGGGACCCCGGGCCGCGTCTGGGCCCTGCAGCGGCACAGGGTACGTCTGACTGCTGGTGCAGGGAAGAAAGGATGCTAGTCTCATTACTAATCTTCTTAATATTTCATGTTGTTAATGGCAGAAGTATAGTAGGAGCGGATTCCTACGTACTATTCTTGGTCTGATATCGTTATGATGATTTTGTTTTCCCGTGAGGTGCGTAGTTTTCCCCAACAGCCTAAGCAGACCTCAGAATAACTCACGAGCTGAGTAGGCCAACGCTGCTTCTCTTTTAGCTCATGGCATCTTGCTGGCATGGGTCTCACTGGTGCTTCAAAGGGGAATATAGGTAAGGGTACAGGGTGTATAAAATAGGGGCAATATATCAGGAATAGTATACTTGGAGGGTCATGGGGATTTAGTAAGCGGGTTAATAATGGGGATGACTTGGGTTATTGTATGGCTTATAGGGGTTATAAACCCACTGACTAAGTCCCCATGACCCTCCAAGTAGGGGTGCGCTCCCACGCTCTCCCTTAAGCACCAGTGAGCTGTGTGGACATTGTCGACTCTTGAGCCCTGTGAGGGCCCAGCAGCCAGTCACATCTCTCCCCGTCATAATGACACCGCCTGACCCTCCAAAACACAAATATTCACCCCATGATTTGATGGTACTATATCGGGAATATTGATTAGTAGGGGTTGGGATACTTCCAGCTGGCGGGGGTGGAGCTGATCTGGCACCTTGCCAACATGCCAACAGCCCCAAGATAATCCAAGCAGCAACGTATGGTCCTCCTAACTTGCTAAACCCAAAACCCTAAGCCCATCCCCATATCCCTAGTAGCCCTGTTTGGAGCAACCCATAGAACCTCCCATCCTGGAAGCCTGCACATCCTGCAGGGGCCTGAATGTTACTGTAGCAAATTGGAGAATCAACTGGAAATTTTGTTTGTATAGGTGTTTATAGGTTAATGTAGGGGGCTGTTTACGTAGCATAGGGCTTGGAGAGTACATTCTACTGTAGCTATAAGGATGATGCGGGGATGGTGCTGGTCCAAAATCTGGGGCTGTGCTATGAGTTATGAGGCAGGCAAGGCATGTTACCTCGCCATTGCTAGAGCTAGCTCTATGAGAATTACATGGGGTTTTCAAAAATTAGGAGGCTCCCAAGGCACATCCGAATATAGTATAATTCCCTAAACCCTAAATCCATCTTATGGGGACATGCGAGTGGGAAGCTAGAGACTCGGGGAAAATATGCTAAAGTTACGATGTCTTCATACGCCTCAGAACAATACTAGGACGCTTATTCTAGGGGTGCCCATTGGCTTTTGCAGATGCCTGTCTATGAATTTGTGGACAAAGGCGCCAGTTCGCTCCGCTGGCACGTGCCTCCGGGCAGGCTTTCGCCTTTCATTCTTCAGGTCTACTACGGCTCATTTGGTTGTTCCCCTAAATAGTAGTTTGCATTTTGTTTTCCGTTATCCCTAGAAACCCAAAACCCCAAAGCCTAAAGGGCTTCACGAGTTCATGGTTTGGCGTTTGAGGTTGAGGGCCTGCGTCTCCAGAGTCAAGGGACTTCGATTCTTCTCATGCACGAAGATGAGGAGGCTTTCCCAAGATGGAGACGAAGTGGACGGCATGTGAGAAGCTGATTAGGGTTGCAGAACTGGATGCAGGATGCAGTGGGTGCTTCTAGTGTTGGGAATGGCGCTCTTCAAGCTTTACTGCGCAATAGTGGCACAGCAAACCTCCCCTACAGATGACAGATAACGGACTAACGGTTGCAAAGAGCTTACTTGAAGGGATCGTGTTGCAACAACGGACAGGTTTTAGGGTTGCGGTGACGTTTTAGACCTTTTCTTGCCTGGAAGCCACACATCCTTTGATTGCAGCCTGAACGGCCGTTGTGTGGCGTTCTGCTGGTTATATTGGGGTATTTAGGGGTGTAAAAGAAGAATTGAGAATCACACTCAAACCAGGATGAAACATGAAATGGAAGCCTGTCACAACCTTCAAGGCAGGTGACCTAAAATTCCCCAGAGCAACTCCCAATGGTCAGGCGAACCGATGCTTCATCTCCGCATCGAACATGGGCCTCCAGGCCACACGGCCGCATTGAGAGTTCTAGGGTTAAGGTTTTTGGGTGGTTTTGGTGGGTTTAGGGTTTAGAGTTTAGGGTTTTTAGTGGTTTTAGAGTTTGGGGTTGGAGAATTTGTTGACAGCGTTCTTAGTTCTTAGGGGTTTGGAATCAGGCTTCAGGGCCTGGGATTGTTCATGGGTTGATTACTTGATTAACATGTTGAGTCCCGTTGTTGTTGGGTGGCCCTCATAACAGGGTTCCTGAATACCGGAATGCAATAAGGGTGGACCCAAGAGCATCCCGGAAGCTTTGAGAACTCCTGGAGAAGTTGACTCGACTTTGTGGCTGGGTGAAAGAAGACGCTCGCGCGCAGCCACGAGGATACTACGGTACCGATCATGCAGCCATTACTCACTGAGATAATGTTCAGCGTGTTGTTGGCTGAGATGATTTTCTGATGAGTTTATGCAAGTTGGGAAAAGGTCCGGGCCTGAAGCACTTGATCCCTGGCAAGCATACCAGAAGCTCAACACTACTTCCCAGATCAATTCGACCGGACTCACGCAGGCTCCGCTTGAAACACCAAGTCTTAGCCCGCAAGCCGTGACCCTTGTCGAAGAACAGAAGCCTAAGTCCCAAACTACAACCATGCGCCTTCCGAATCCCAACATTGTTAATTCCGATTTCCGATCAAGTCCTGTAGCCTCTGGGTCAAATGGCCAGATTTGCCACACGATCTAAGATCTGTAGGGCTTATCCGGCTTGAGATACTGCAGCTGTGAAGGAGCCTTACTTTGTAGAACCGGCATCCTAAACTCCCGAACTCTGTACAACTATCTGCACCCAAAATACCCAAAACGGGCTCCCATGATGCGGAAACCCACAACCTGAAGGCTTAAACCGAAGGACTCGCCAAGCCCAAGCTGCACAGAAAGACGTCCAGTGGTCATAAACAAATTGTAAGCCCTAGAAAAGCCGCATAAACCCACAGGCCGAAACCCTGAACAATACCCCCTACAGTCGGACCCATCACAAAACAAAGGTTCTGCAAAACTATAGAAAATAGAAACTATATTATAACAATATTTTCTATATAGGGTTTGAGGTCAGCAAGGAATCGAACAGAAAATGGGAACTACCGTATTCTTTAGGCTTTAGGGGCCTAGGGTGAGTAAGAAGAAGACACGACAACTGCCAGACACTGCTGGCTGTAGTCGGTAAGGAATGGAATACAACATGGAAGCTGCTATGCTATTTAGGGTTCAGGGTTACTAAGGGATGGAATAGAAAATGCAAAGCTAAGCTGCTATTTAGACCCTTATACCCCAATACACAAGCATTCTGTACTTAATGTGTAGGGTACCCTAAAACCCTAAAGCATAAATCATATAGCTAGCTGTCGCTTCTTACTAACCCTCAGCTTTAAACCCTTAACCCTAAGCCCTGGGGCTCAATGCCTATAAGTAATGCCTACATGGGCCCCAATGTCTATAAATAGTACCTACATTGGGCCATTTGGAGCCCCAGGAACCCTAGCCCCTACCCCCCAAACCCCAAACCCCAAACCCCAAACCCCAAACCCTAAACCCTAAACCCTAAACCCCAAACCCCAAACCCCAAACCCCAAACCCCAAGCCCTGACAAGGTGCGGGGCGCCCCGCGCTTCGCCACAGCGGCACGAAGCTTCGGAAGCTCCGCTAAGGCTCCTTCGGGTGAAGTTCGTGAGACTAACAGTTGGTCCCTTCAAAAGGGTGTAGAGATATGACGGATATATACATACATGCATATGCATATATATATATGTGTATATGTGGAGATCTATGGGGTTTTGGGGGTTGAGGTGCTTGGGTTTCGGGATCTTTCCGGTTTGGAGGCCCCGTAAACACATTACAGTCTCTTTGCAGCGGGACAGCCATCACTTACTACAGCCTCTTATCTGCCTCCACAAGCCATGTATGGGGGCTAATGGAAAATAAAAGTGCCTTCTAGGAGGGTTATATAGGGATACCATATAGACTAATAATTATTACCACATACTGGAGGATTTTTTAATGAAACTGGTATTCATGTTAGGAGGGGATTTATCATATACGTTGGAAAAGGGACCTTCAGCGAGAGACGAACCCACCAATTTGAAAAATGCAATCAGAAGGATTTGTCAGTAGAAGATATAGGGCATAATGCGCGAGCTTCTTGGTTCTGGCTTTGAGCTTAGATGCGTACTTAGTGCTTATCCGCTTTCGCTTAGACCTTGGGATATTGGAAACGGGATACTGTGCGTGTTTAAAAGTCTTCAGATTTTAAACTAAACCTCCAAACCTTTTTGACCTGAGCTCCTGATTAAGCAACACCCTGGTGCTACTTTAGGGATGGACAATGTTATGCTTGTATTCTAGAGGTTTTCGACTAGCAAATGGCACATTTAAACTGCTCTTGGACGCCAAGTCTGGCCCAACACATGCTTTAGATCGAGTGTTGTTCTTAATCGCGAGCTCGGACTGGTTCATTTGGTCTCTTCACGGCACCTGATTTCAAAATATACGATAGTAGTTTCCATTTTATTTTCCATTATATCCCCATGTAACCCCTTCAAAAGGGACCCCTAATATACTATAGTAGCTTCCATTCCATTATCCCCCATACATGTCAAGGCACCCCTCACGTCTCCGTTTTCGCTTCCTGAGCAGAGCTGCCAGCCCCAAGCCCCCAGCGCTGCATTGAGGTGGCCGTGATACAGGACCAGCAGATTCCAAAGGATGAGGCCTTGCAACCCAGGGACCTTTGATTATTACTAACAGTGTTGTTACTATGAATGTTAGTTCCATTAAGATTACTAGTTTTCTTCTTAGTCTTATGATTTGGCATAGTACTTCATGATGGGCGGAACCACGAGAATAGCACAGATAGCACAACTACCAGCAATGGCAAGGCCGGCAACAATGCCCTGTGAATTCTCCCTACGGATGAAGTCCAGTTAGGCATCTTTAATCAATTGATGCCTTTCTCATGCCCGGTCATCACTTTAGTCATGATGATGGTGTGGCTTGCCATTCCTCTACGAAGCAATGGCATACATCGCGACTGTCTTGTGAGTCCCCATCACCGGCAATATGAAAGCAGCTGAAAAGATCGGGGCCATGACAATCGTGTATACCGGCCTACACCCATATTATCATACGGTTTCTTGTTTTCTAAAAACTTAAAGTACATCTCTACTGCTGATGGAAACTGCAATATTTGCAACTGCAACATTACTGTTATTTGTTTGCTTCTTCTGGTTGCTTTTCCTACTTCTGCAGAAGCAGCAATATAGGAACAACGTAGGCGCCCAATGCAACAAAGGCAGACTTGCTACTGTAGAAGTCGTATAATATAATGTCCCAAGCCCGATTCGAAGCATTTGTTAGTTTCCCAAAATGAGGGGACCCCAATATGGACCCCAAAATATTATAATCCTTATCAATTATCGCAACCCCCAAAAAGGTGTGCCTAATTTTGGGAAACCTCATTTAGGTCCATACAAGTAGCCTTAGACGGATCCTTAGAATTATAAGGGCCATTGCAGTTTTCCATGCCAAGACGCAGGTGATGTATCCAGTTTTGGGTTTAGGGTTGTATGGACTGGTGGACCCCGAATTTGGTGAACATCTTCCCTTCCTCAGGGGTTGAACCTCGATAAACAAGTATTCTTTTTGAGTCTAAGTGGATGCAGATTTTCTCCTCCCACCTTTGTAATAGTAGTGGTAAGTAATCATAGTAATATGCAATGATGCTAAGAAAATGTTATTGCGTAGTAATCATATGGTAATAGCAGTTAGTAGCAATAGCAATGATAGTGGTACAACTCACAGCCGCGCAATTTCCAGCTTCTCCAGCTTCTCGAGGAACATACCAAGATCATGCTTATCCACAACGCAAAAATCATAGCAATAACCTTGTCAACCGCACTGAGTCAGACGAACATATTTTCCTGACCTGCCCATAGGTGGTGGTGCCAAGGAGCTGAAGAAATTGCATCCGGAATCCTTGTCCCAAAACTTAAACCCTAAGTAAACCCCATAAAAACCCTAACCGCTCTGAGCCCTACCTGGCCCCTGGATGTCCTACCTTTTCTGGGGAGATACCTTATAAACATGTGCGACAGAACCTTAACAAAGAAGGACACCCAGGGTCCAGGTAATAGTGGAGTTTCAAGTATAAACCCCCAAATACCATCATACTTATTATTAAGGGCTTGCGCCGCTGCCGCCGACCCCGGCATGAGGGGAGGCGGCCGATCTGGAAGGACGGGTTCTCGCAGTTAACGATGTCATGAGCAGGCATGGTAGTGGCGGCTCCCAGAGGTTTGACCATCGCAAGGCGGCTTTTTAGCACATCCTAGTGACCAGGCGCAGTATAGGCAGGTGGTCTTGCGCGCATGCCCAGAAGACTTGACAAGATGACTGTGTGAGCAGTTTTAAGTCACCACCAGTTTTACGGGGATTTCACGTGCCCTGCTTGCAGTCGCCGCCAGCTTAGCCAATGACATGAAATGATTTTCTGGAAGCTGAAACTCAATCTTTGCTGGTGCAAGTTTTCTACTCTGGACGGCGTGACAGTCCTGACACCCGACCT
>CAJNIZ010045853.1:13518-25018 GCA_905231905.1 Symbiodinium pilosum
GGTTCCCCTCTATTGTTCCCCTATACAACCTGTTACAGGTACCTAAAAGTGAGCTGTTAGGGGTCTCAGGTGCCATGGTGAAAGCCGGGTTGAAAAGATGCATGGTGATCATATTCCCGCATTCCTTGATAATTCCCACACATAATCCATATTTAAAGAAAAATCCTTAATCCCTACGAAGAACCAGTAAGAGTATAAGTAAAGGCACGATCGCCCGAGCCACTTCCCCCGAAACGCGAAAGATGGACTGTCACTGGGACCCCCCCACACAGTAATACTGAATTTAGGGCACAATGGTGATTATGATGGGTCCTCATGTATCTCTATTATACCACTATTTCAGGGTGGGGGTCCACCTATGTCATAAGTGAGGGTTGGAGGAATGGATTCCAATTGAAGCCCCTACATAATCCCAGGAACGTTGTGGTTTTCATGTCCTTTTGCATTCCTTCATTCCTTACAAACAGCAAGTCTACTGACTGCCTTCTGAAGCCGAACAACTCACATTCCCAATTCTTCTCCTGCTGTTGATACTAGAAATCCTGCATGACCCTAGTATGCTTTAATACCATAGTTCTAAAGGGATAAGGTACTTAGGGTCATGCAGGATTTCCATTATCCACCGTATCATTCTGCGCGCGCACTTGTTGTTGATGCCATGTCTTGGCAAACTGCCCTCTTACTCCAGCCCCATTCTCTGAACCTTCACACGGTCATTTCAATAAGGCGCAAGCAGTCCTTATGTCATATAGGGGCCTCAAGAATTGCCAATATTATGGTTCCATAGTCCTTGTATATAATTATAGTATATGGTACCTCAAATGGACCTCAACATGATAGTGGTAATTATTTAGGTAACTATAGTAGAGCTCTTTTTCTTTCAGGACTGACCGTCCTGGGCCACTTTGTCCGTCATAGCTTGCAGTCGAGGATGGAGGAATGGGTGTTGCCCGAGAGTGGAGAATCAAATGGAAAAGAACATGGAAAATAACATGGAAACCGCCATAGAAAGGGGTAATGTACAGGATTATAGGGGTTATAGTCTGAACTCCTAGTACCCCCCTTAATAATGGAGACTCAAATGGGAAAAGAACATGGGAAATGAAACGGAAACTGGGATTATATAGGGGATTATAGGGCTTATAAGAGTCTTAACTCCTAGCATCCCCCTTCATAACCCATATAATTCTCCGCTATATAATCCCCTATAGGGCCACCTTGAAAGAGTTCAGACTATAGCTCACATTGACATGCGCCCCAACAAGTTAGCAGTCCCCGACTTCTGTTATTCCATGCCTTCTGTTCCTACTAGCAACCAGCAAGTAAGCCCTAGACCCTAAACCCCATGGGTTTAGGTTTGCTTTTGTAATTGCTTGTCCATTCCATTACCTACTAACAACCCTGAACCCTATATTGTAAATTCCTGTTGTAAGCCTCAATGGCTATAAGCAAGTAGGTACTCTTTACAGACTTCAGGCCCTGAAGTGGGTACTATTCCTATAAAGACATCAGGGCCCAAATCAGGTGTCACTTGTGGACTTGAAGCCGTCAATCCTAATCCGCAGGCCCAAGGTGGATATTTCTCATACGCTTACATGAACCCCCTGCGACTGATCTGCCAGCATGTCTCACAACATGGTGGCAACTGAGGCTACACGAACCGCCTCGTGCACACCAAGAAGATACTAGGCATACTTAACCACCTCGCTGTCACTCCACAGCTAGTAGATATTCCCTGGGTGGACCCCCTACCCTGTAACAGTGGTACAAAAGGACTATAAGAGGACCTTAATGTAATCACCGTTGGCTCTTATGGTCACTATACTGGTGGAGGTGTCCGCCAAAGACACTCCCAACTAGAGCTGTCCTGAAAACAATATGGGTTTTTGCCCCTTATAAAGCCTGGCCGAGACCGTTCTGACCTTTTTTGGGTGAGGGTTCCACCGCAGGTCTAGGATATAGCACCATCATAGAACTTCAAAAATATGACTAATTAGGGAGGTAGCGGAGGATTCTTGTGAAGTTGAGGCTCTAAGCCCTCGTCCTTAACTAGAGCCCTTATGATGCGAGCCTTATTATCAATTATAAGCCATTGGGCTGAGTGGATAGCATTTGCGTGATAAACCCTAAACCCTAAACCCTAAAAAGGTATCCAGGGAGCCCAATACCACATGAGCTATAGTAAAGGGAAGTATTATAGTGGCCATTAAGGGGGATACTAGGAGCTATATTAGGAGTTTATAGGGGCTATGAAGGGGGATATTAGGAGATTACAGGGGCCTATTAAGGGGGATACTTCGAGATTATAGGGGCTATTGAGGGGGAATACTCGGAGATTATAGGGGCTATTAAGGGGGATATTTGGAGATTATAGGGGCTATTAAGCGGGATATTTGGAGATTATAAGGGCTATTAAGCGGGATATTAGGAGATTATAGGAGTTTATAGGGGCTATTAAGGGGAATACTAGGACTTTATAGGGGCTATTGAGGGAGATGCTAGGCCTTTAGATGAGAACTCATATTCCTCAGCTGAGCCCCATTGGACGTGGTAGGCCTTGATCAGCAATCTGTACCTTCAGATGGCCCTGTCCTTGCCTGAAAAGTTGATTTAGGGTTGAGGGTTCAGGGTCTAGCGTTCAGGGTTTCGGGTTTATAGTCCCCCTTAAGTAGATGGAACATGGGGTATACGGGGGATCTGGGGGATCTTATGATAGCTAGCCGAAGCCATATTCTATCAACTTAACGGGGACTATAAAAGGCGACGGATGCCAGCAGGTGGTTGCAGGCAGTTCGGGGTTTCTCTCCTAGTAGCTGGGTAGGTAACCTTTAACCTTTTGGGGTATATATGGTCCTATTATAATACAACGGTTAACCTTTTTGGGGCCAAGGAAGTCAGCAACTAGGCTCTTCAGGGTGGTCCTCAGGGACCGGAGGTATGTGTAGGGATAGTAAACTCATTCAGAGGGTCCCCATGGGGGGCTATATAGGGATCACGTGAGATATCCCCAGGTACGAGATTCTCCGGTGTACTCTAAACCCTCAACCTTGTAAGTCCGCAGAAGAAAGACCTCGAACCCTTTTGGGTACAGCTACTGTAAACTTAAGGGTGCAGGGATACAAGAGAACATGGAAACTAGTATGACACGTAGGGTCTGTGGTTTAGGGGTAGACTCGACGCATTCGACAGAGAAGTTGACAAACCCTAAACCCTAAATCCTAAACCCTAAACCCTAGGAGAATCAAATGCACAATCGAGCGCACATGCAACTCTCGGACGTTACGACCCTAAACCCTAAGCACTCAACTTGACAGCAGGCCTGAGCCTTAAAGCTGAAGGGTAGCACGCTTTCACATCCGCTAACTATAAGGGTAAGTTATACGTATGGGGTTATATTTTTTTTATAGGGATAATGGAAAAGAGAATGGAAACTGTTATAATTGGTTATATAGGGTATATATTCCTAGTCCTGAGGACTTAACGCCGTATACTTCTCCCCAGTATCGGGTGCTTTTAACGTATAGTAACCCGATATGTGACTTAAGGGCCCCTCCCTCTAGCCCACCAAACCTTAAACGCCTAAACCAAGCCTCAATCATGGAATTCTTCCAGCCTTCCGATCATCTTGTCCTCGACCCTATAAACACTACACGTTACAGTAATTTCCATTTTTCTTTTCCAACCCTGAAGCTTTGTCTCAAACCCTAAACCATCTAAATGATTTTTCTTTTCCAACCCTGAAGCTTTGTCTCAAACCCTAAACCATCTAAATGCGAGGATCGCCCCAGCGTGCATGGGCAAGCTCGATGCAACCAAGTTAAAGTCCCTGCTGCAGAGCCTTGCATAAAAACAGCATTGTTGTACCCCCCAAAACAAGGACCCTACAGGATACAAATGTCATATTACCCAACTGGGGTCCTCATTAGGGCGCTTGGGGCTACTAAAATATCCTTCTTATAAAAGGTGCTTCGACGAAGCGTTTGGGGTTTAGGGCGGGCAGCACGGCAGAGAGCCCAAGTAACGCAGGTTTTATCCAGGGCCTTGTAACAAATTTCCATGAGACTTAACACCAGTGTCAGGAACATGACTTCCGAAGATGTTACCGATTCTAGCTGTGGGTTTGAGCTTCTGGATTTTTGAGTTCCTGCAAGACGTGAAGGTCACCTTGGGATTCCAGAAGGGTTTTGTTGGGTCGTACATGGAAAGGTCAAGGGTACTTAGTACGACTTATTTGTTTAAATCGGCTTCTAGGTGCTTGACGTATACTTACTAACTGTAGTCTTCTTAAGACTTATTTTCAGTGATCTTATAGTATGACCCTAAGGAATGATTGAAACTATGTTTTTAATAGGTCTAAGGCGACTACAACTAATCCTTGCTAATTAAGCCCCCCTGACCCCCAATATATGGTATGAAGATTGCACGCGTGATCGCTCTAATCTGGAGGCCCTGTTATTACTGGCTCCAATTTCCGTAGACCCTTTTTAAAACCCTAAACCTGAGTGGACCTGGAGATCCTCAGATACAGTTGGGCCATTCCCCCTCCCAGTCACTGTGCTATAAGGGGCTTTATTGAGAGGCAATAACGCGGTTCGGAGTTTAGGGTTTAGGGTGACTACAGGAGGGAACGGCCTCGGACATATATAAAGTGCATGTGGTTGATTTTGTAGCCAGGCAGTCTGTAGCAAAACATTATTGATTGAGTACAGAGAGAAGTTCTACATGATGTTTGAACCCCAAAACCTACACCTACAGGTGAGCTACAGTCTAAAACTCCTTAAAGGTTACTTATATAGGGGATTATATCGGGAGTGCTATAGGGGTTATTCGGGAGGATACCAGCGATTTTTAGATGATAGCTCATGTGGGAAAGACTTGTAGAAAGGAGGGCTGGAGGAGCCGAGCCCTATAACAGCCACCCTGTATTTTAGGGTTTAGGGTTTAGTGTGGTAGTTCCCCAAAGTCAAGGGACCCCAATATAGACACCCCAAATTCCAGAACCCTTATTGTAGGGGCCCCAAAAAGGCACACCTAATTTTGGGAAACTATCATGTGTCATTGTCACCATGTTCTCTTCTATCCCTTCTTTTCCTTTTAGCGACGTGGCCCCAAACCGTGCACCCTAAATTGTAGCTTCGAATCCTTCATTCGCCAGCAACAACTTGAAACCATTCCTACATTCGCTACTACCAACTTGACCCTAAATGGTAGTTTCCATGTTCTTTTACGTTCCTTCACTACCTTCTAATGAGCAGCAAAGAGAGGGAAGCTGCCTGTGAGATACCGAACAGAATGTAAGGGCCTAGTATGTTTCTCGTGGAATTATGGTAGTAAAAACTCTACCTGAAATACACCTCAGAATGATACTGGCAACTATTTAGCCCACTGTATTAGCGCGTTCCAGAAGCAGTGCCGTCAAGGAACTACGGCTGCGTGCATGAGCTTCTCGGCTATGACAGCAGTCTGTGCTCCTCATTGGGCTTATGGATGAGCATTTCCTCTGAAGTTTGTCCTGCTTCACAAGCAAACTTATACCCCGAAAAGCCTCCACATTCAAGAAGGCAAGTTGGAAATTGGAAGGGGTAGTTCAATGCTTCTTTGCCCTTTGCAGGCTGCACTTTCAAGTCTATCACAAGATCCATAACCCTATAACCCCAATAGAACCCTACAACCCCAATACAGCTAATATAACCCCAACATAACCCCAATATAACTCCATAACCCCAATATTATAACCTATGCTGCTGCACCGTTTCCTGGCCCACGCGGGTGTATAGGCCTTCTGATGTTTTGCAGGCTTCCTCCAACCAATAATGTTTGTGGTTTCTTTTGTTGTCAGCCAATGATGTTTGTGTTTTTTTTTGAAGTGGCGGCCTTCAAGGCTCGAAGTACTCCGCAAAGGTCGTAGTTTGAAACCCTCCGGGATGAACATTGTCAGTCCTGTTTAGGGTTACATTAGGGTTATATGAGGGTTATGTTGGGGTATTGGGGTTAGATTTTGGTTACATTAGGGACAGGAACCTTGAATATCTACAAACATCCTGATTCTGCGACGTGCCTTCTGGGGCCTAGCTTTTTAGCATGTAGGGTCTGGGAGTCTGGGGGTTGAGGTTAGGGGGCTGGGGCTTAAGGTGTAACAACCTCCCCCATAGTACGATCCCTCGCCTCCTAACCGTTCCCAGTTTGCTAAGATGATGTTCGCATTTAGCAGTTTCGGTTGTTGGGTTCTCGTGTCTACTTAGCTGGAGTAAAATTTTGCAAGCTTTACGTAGTTTATAAAGCTGCCTCACCCTAACCCCAGGGCTCTAGGTTTTGGGATGGCGCCTACAGTGGGTATGTAGATTGGGATTCTTGGCGCCTTAGGCTACATCATAGTCTAGATTATAGTTTGATGTGCATGTTCGCTATTGGGAAGATGGGGTTGCTATATTACAGCAGCTGTAGGCCAACGCTTTTGCAACCATTTTGTACTAGGGTCCTAGATGTTGAAAGTCAACAAGTTACAACCTAAACGCTAAGCCCTATGAATTGCGTTCCGTGGAGACCGGCCCTCGTTTGCATAAGTGGAGGCCTTTCCGTCGACTCGGCCATTGCGGTCTCAAGCCTGGAGACATGAAGGAGAAGAAGGCCCAGCGTTGCATCTCCGGAAGCCACCATATTGCAGGGTTGCATGGTCTGGGGTTCCCTTCAAGTCGCGAGGCTAGGGTTTTAGGATCAAAGGTTGCGCTATGGAGGACTAGAGGTTCGTGCTGTCTGGGGCCTCATTGGACTATATCCGGGGGGAAGAGTGAGCGCCGGAACCCTAAACCATGAACCCTAAACCGGCTACCGAGAGTTCGGGGCTTTGCTGGTCCCAGGGAGCCTCGGCAAAGGCCCCTGGGAGGCTTTTTTTCCTAAGGGTCCCGTTGCCTAAATAGGATGTCGTTTGGGCCGAAAAAGGCTCTGTGGGAACCCATTAGGGCCCAAATTACGTCCTCTTTAGGCCTTCAGGGCTTTAGCTTTAACCTACTGGCCAGGCCCGCATGCTCAGCTGGAACACAACTCTGGAGCACCTTTCGGAATGTGTGCCGGTCCTGGTCGACAAGCAGGACTCCGGCAAGGGGATTAGTGTTCTTGGGGTTGATGGTTTAGGGCTTTGGGTAGGGCTGTAGGAGTATCAGCTATTTGTTTTGCGAGGTTGGTCAGAAAAATGTCGAGTCAAAGGAAGAGCGGGTTTGGGGCAGGACAGTTGCCGCTGCCGCCCCTGCGGTCATCTCTCTTTTACTTCAGGTCTTGTGAATGGTTTTCCTGAACTGGCAGAAGCTGCATCATAATCTCCACTTGTTCATTGGGTCACCTGTATTTTTTGGGGGTACCATAAAATGCCATGCGAAGCAAAAGGTTAACCTTCAGAAAGCCCTATACATGGGAACATGGCGCTTGGTTTTTTAGAAGGTGATGGACATTGGATTCCTGACGGAAAGTTTTTGATTGGAACAAAGATGACACATTCACGAACCTGAAGGTTGCCCGTCGCCCGTTGAACCCGGAGACCCTACACCGAAAATCCCTAATTCTGCGCTCAAATTGATACGGAGCAGTCCAGTAGGTATATATTCGTTGAAAACTGCTCAAAAAGCACATGTAAGCGATCTGGTATTTGCAGTAGGCTATCAATGCTTTTCTTTACCAGGCGAATGATAACGACCGCACCCTTTCAGGTTTAGGATTTCGGGCTTCGGATTCTGAAATTACCATATTATGGCCACTATTGTAATCCCATATAAACAGCTTCATAAACCGACATAAACCCCGTACAACCTGGCTTTTGAGAACCCGAAAGGAAACCTATGCAGCGGCTGTGAAGTACTTCCCGCAGTTCAAGCAGGCGAGCTTGTTCTTGTTCATGTGAGTTTACTAGGTTTAGGGTTTAGGGTTACTGGTTCTTTGCAGGAAATGAGGGAATGTAATGCCTGCATAATATATTCCCTGGTTTTCTACGCACCCGCAGTATGTTTTTCTTCATGTGAATGTAGCCCTTGCAGTATAGGCCTTGGAGTTTGGACAGGGTTTGGGGTGCAGGATTTTGAGTTTAATGATTTGGAGAACATGGTTGGGGTTCAGGGGTTTGGGGAGGGAATCTAGTGCCCTGTATACCCTCCCCAGGACACCAAGAGACACCATAAGGTCCGCTAGGTACCTTCCTGGAGCAACCCTCCCTCAAGAACCTTGTAAGTCGACGAGCCCTTACACAACCTGTAATTTGGAGCTGGGGGTTCTCAAGCTCTGGGGACTCACACAATGTGGACTCGAAGGTTATCGATGGTTCGCGGAGCTCTAAAATTGAAGAAATGCTTGCATGATCTCTACACCACTCCCCCCCCAAAAAAAAGAGAGACACAGTCCCCTGCATCCACCGGATGTACCTCATGTATCGCCCCTGCACCCCTACCGTGGCTACAGTGCGGCTACAGTCCAGGTTTTCTGGCAGATGAAGAAGCTGAAGCTGAACGAGAATCAGTATGAGGAGGCTCCATCTGGGAAATTGTTGGTTAAGCATCTCCCCATCATAATAAACGCCCCGGTCCCGAATATGCGCCTAAAAATGGCGCGGGGCGTATGGACATTTTTGCGCTCGTTCGATTTGTTCTCCTGGGCTTGTAGGAGTTCTGGGACAGATTTGTGGTGCTGCGTTGACCTGGCTTTCCAGAAATTTATACATTCATCTAAATTAGTTGCAATACTTGTTGTGGACTTCCGCCACTTTTGATCATCCCTTGACACCAGCGGTAACCCTTCTACAAAAAGACAGGGTACCCCCTGCAGGCCCTGCGACAGACAATTTCAATAGTTGCGTCGCTCCCATGTTAGTTTGCGGGGAGAGTCGGGCGTGAGCCTTGGATTTGGGGACTTCAAAGTTCTGAGCTATACCCCCAACCATCAACAAGAGAAACATGCTATGGCTACTGAGCTACATTGATGAGGGCTTGAGAACTCAGCCACTGAATCGGCAAAGCAGCCTGGCTGCAATTTTTAGACAAACATTCTCACGCAATCTCGAGATAATGCAAGACCCAAAGTATGACCATGTGATTTTCATTAGTCTCTTATCTTGTCTTGCCTATAATAAATAAATAAGACTAGTGTTTCGCAATATGTTCGCCCACAGCAACCTACATGCAAGAAGGCCAGCTCGAGGTAATCTCCTGTAAACCCCCACCCCCCCTATAGTCCTACCCCACTCTAATAATAGATTAGGGGCTGGAGGGTCATTTTTGCATAGGTGATTTGTTAGGATGGGGAGAGAGATTGACTTGAGCATCGAATTTGGAATGTACATGCAAATTTGAACCTTTCGCTCTTGTAGGGTTGCTTTTGGGTACTGCCCCCACTCTGCAACAGTTGGATAATGATATTAATGTATAATATAGTTATATATAGCCCTTAACATGACCCCCAGTATAGACAGTTACAGGGTGGGAGCAGTACCCAAGGTTACCTGCAGAGATTTCTATTTTCGCTTGCCCACAAATATAAGATCCGTCAAGGGGATGGTAGAAGGCGGAAAGTACTAAGCAAACTTAACATAGTAAGCCTGCAGGGTAATTACTAGGGCTCACAAACTTGAATCTGGTATTTTGTACTCGCGTGAGTGAAATATGATGGTCTCATGGAGCAATACATCGCGTAAGTATTCCCCAGTTATCCTTATAACATTCGGGGAAAGTAGGGTTTAGGGTTCCATAGCTGTCTACCCGAAATACTCCACGTATTCCTAAGGGAAGACTATACTCTTATATATCCTCGTGCATTCGGGGATGGTGAGAGGTGGGGGGGAGGTGGTTGCACTTGGGCCTTGATTGAGCCTCGAATCATAACTGAAACCCTCAAGCCCCCGACAACTCCCACAAGGGGTTTAGGGTTCCATGTCTGTCGGCCCCCAAATACTCCACATATTCCTAAACCCTAAACCCTACACACTGTACCCTAAACTCCAAAACCCTAAATCCTCACTGAACCCAAAAGCCCTGAAGAATAAACCCTAAACCCTAAACCCTAAAACCCTAAACCCTCAACCCAAACAACCCTAAACGGTGTGAGGACTGCGAGATCCCTGAGACCCACATGGCTGTAATGAAGTCCAGCTGCAAGTTGGGTTTTGGGGTTTACCTGGACCCCCAAAGTATGTAGAATAATGGCCTTTGGGGATATGTATTTGGGGGTGTTGGGCCATGATTTTACTTACTTTTGGGGGTTTAGGTAGGGTTTGGAGTTCAGGGTTTGGGGTTTTTGGCTCAGGGGTTTAGAGTTCAGGGTTTGAGGTTTTGGGCTCAGGGTTCGGGGTTGGGGGTTTAGGGCTCAGGGGTTTAGAGTTCAGGGTTGGGGGTTTAGGGTTTAGGGGTTTACGGTTGTATCCTCAGGTTCCCCCCCTCAAAACAAGCGTGCTATGGGGTTGGATGCAAGGAAGAGGGCTCAGGAATGGGAGTTCGTGGACTAGGTTTTAGGACCTGGGACAAGAAGGGTTGTTTGAGAACCCCACCCCCCAAATGAGGACCCAATGATTATGATATAATTTTCATTAATTCTCACAGAGTCCTTATAAGAGCGTTGTGGGCTACCAAAATCCTTATTCATTTTGAGTTCTGGATTTAGCTGGTTTGGTGATTAGTCTGCCTTAGTTCAGGCGGGGCTTGGATTGGTGAAATGCTGCGGGATTTGTGCCCAATCTTTCTGCAATCCGTTTGCTTTCCCGGCAAGGATTATGCTCAGAGGGTCTGCATTTTCAGAGATATGGCGATGAGGAAATTTGTAGCCAGTGGTTGTCGGGAGAACCCTGACCCTAAACCCTGGCGAAGGGTGCGCATCTCTCAAACCTACACCCTGCTGCGATCATACCTTCCCTTATCTGACAACTTCAGTTGTCTTTGGGTCCAGAAATACTAACTTCCCACAATACGGGGACCCCAGTATAGAACCCAATCTAGTATAATCCTTATTAGGGGGCCCGAAAAAAGGTGCTCCTAATTCTAGGAAACCCTCATATAATGCATAACAGAGCCCATGTAGAACTAGCAGCCCAACTGTCCAGGGACCCTAGAACCACTTAGGGCATATTCTTCAATTGAGGGGTTTGGGGATCCCTGGCTTAATCCTGGCAAGCACGACATCATCTCTCGGCATGTGCAGCCGGGTTGAGGGTTTAGGGTCTTGGGATTTAGGTGTTCTTGTTGAACAACATTATACATTTTTATGTATACCTGGGCCGAATATAGATCAACAATCAAGGTTTTTAGTTTTATTTCAACAAGAATGCGGGTTTAGGGATTTAAGTTGGGTACTGCCCCCACCCAGTAACAGTCTATATTTGGGGCCCTATTAAACAAGGGCTATATATTATTTACTTCGAGCATCCCCACCCTAAAGCCGTTATTGCACAAGAAGTGTAATGTTTCCCTGACACCCCTCAACTGTCTTCCTTGCAGCACTGCAAATGCGCTGCAAGAATATTGATACTCTGTTG